>APFE031008412.1:161758-172491 GCA_000404065.3 Pinus taeda
TTTTCCTCCTTTAATATAACTCCAAGTGACTTTTGGGTGATCTCTAAATCCAATGGCTGAAATAGATTTAGATCAATGGCTGAGATTAAATGCACATTTAAATCTCACTTTCTAGTTTTTAATTCACCCACTTTAATAAAGACCCACTTAGTCATTTATTTCCAAAGTCACTTTTCCTTTCTAATTTTTCATTGACTTTATAAAAGTCACTTTAAAATTAGACTTAGTAACTTTATCACTTAAAGTCACTTTTAAATTAGATTTTAACTTTATAAAGATTATAAAGTCACTTTAGGAGAAAAATTAAAATCTTTTGGACACTTTTCCCTAGGCCAAAGATCAAAGCCTAAGGGAACCACCTGTCCTCCGGTACCAAATTTCAACAATAACTTTCTCATTCGCACCTTAACTCATCTACATAGGGAACCTTATACTGAACTTACTACTTCAATATTCTCAACTCAAGGAAATCTCCCTTCTAGAACTCCTTTTGCCCAAGTTCTTTATTATTTCCCCCTCCAAGAATAGTTAGTACACAAATGATGGCTACTTTGAGTTTACCTAGCCTTACCCTAGGGATCCTTGTATGGTACATGGGTCCTCCTCACCCTCCTACACCATAAACGCCAACTTCTCATTGGGTATTGGCACCTATTCAACCTTTGATTTCTTCCCTCTACCTTCTACACGATCTACACAAGCCCAATCGACCCCTACCAAATCCATGTAAGGTGTTGCAATAGGGGGCAAAGCTAGAAGACTGGGAACACTAATAACTTTGAACATGTTATGGCCACCCAAACCATAGCCCCTGAAGTTATCGACCAAGCATTACTCTTCCTAAGTAGTCAACCAAGTGTATAAATTCCTTGCACATATCACCCTTGTGCTTTGTGTGATACATACAATCATTATGCTCATCATTGTTCTAAGCTACCTTAGTCTTGCAATGGACTTGCGATCATTCGTTGTCTCAATTCCTCTCCTAAGGAAAAAGCAATTGTAGTAGCAGAGGACCTCGCCATACGTATCAAAATAACTTGCCACAACCATTTCACATATAAAACATAGTAGTTGTCTTTTAGGAACTTGAAGTCCTTTTAATCAGATATGGTAAAGACTCTTTTAGCAACAGATGCACTCTTCAGAGTGGATAGTGCCAAGGTTGGGGCAAGAGGTCTGATTGAGACTCCTAGCTCTTTCAGTACTAAAGATCTCGTGATCATTTTATTTCAGCTTGAAGGCAAGGAAGGTTATTGCACGTATCTATGAAGAGGTACCTTAGTGGCCATTCCACTATTCAGAACCAAGTGGCTCTCGCACGAGGATGGCACCTAACACAGATTTCTATGGGCCTTTGAAACTTAATCACCCATTGTCTCCTAGTTATAACTTTCTCATTCACACCTTAACTCATCTACATAGGGAACCTTACTGAACTCACTACTTCAATATTCTCAACTCAATGAAATCCCCCTTCTAGAACTCCTTTTGCCCAAGTTCCTTCAGTATTTCCCCCTCCAAGAATAGTTAGTACACAAATGATGGCTACTTTGAGTATACCTAACCTTACCCAAGGGATCCTTGTATGGTACATGGGTCCTCCTCACCCTCCTACACCATAAACGCCAACTTCTCATTTGGTATTGGAACGTATTCAACCTTTGAGTTCTTCCACTCTTACATTTTACAAGATCTACACAAGCCCAATCGGCCCCTACCAAATCCATGTAAGGTGTTGCAATAGGGGGCAAAGCTAGAAGACTAGGAACACTAATAAATTTGATCATGTTATGACCACGCAAACCATATCACCTAAAGTTATCGACCAAGAGTTACTCTTCCTAAGTAGTCAAGCAAGTGTATAAAGTCCTTGCATACAGATCACCCTTGTGCTTTGTGTGATACATACAGTCATTATGCTAATCATTGTCCTAAGCTACCTTAGTCCTACAATGGCCTTATGATCATTCGTTGTCTCAATTCTTCTCCTAAGGAGAAAGCAATTATAGTAGCAGAGCACCTCACCATTCATCATCGAAGGTTTTTGGACTAAGGGCAAGCCAATCATGAAAATCGATACTCCTTCTGTTCTTTCAAGATCCATGGAACTGAGAATGTCAAAAAAAAAATCATTTCCATCTAATGTACATCAAAGCATCCCCTCTACACTTGATATCTCCTTAATCTCAATGGTGTTGAGGCCTTCATCCACTAGTCTCCTCTCTTCTACTTTAGATGCGCCCTCCATGAACAACACATCTCATTCCCATGGCATTGAAACTAGATTCACTTCCCCATCTTCCACCAACTCTACCACATCATCCCGTAGCATATTTTTCATTTTGATGAAGAAATTTTTGAGTCCTTACCACTCCAAATTACCCCTAGGACAATCTCTGCCATCATTCTTACTTTTCACTTTAACAAAACAACTCCTCTAACCAATATGCTATTGAAACTATAGAGTTTCTCCCTCATGGAAAGGTTGGCCTGTTTAAGAATCCCATTCTTGTACCTAATGTTTTTTAGGGGAATTTCGCCAACATTTCACCTCCCATTAAAATGGATATCTTAGTTATGCTTGGTGTTGAAGAACATATCCTTCTTGGGGCAAACTATTCTCCTAAAAATGTTGCCACTTGTAAAGCCCTTTTCCAAGAATTTTGACACATTTTTTCTTGGCCATATCCAAACATGCCTAGAATCTTACACTCAATCCTAACATCGTTGAACACCATTCTAATACATGGTCAAATGCAATTCCTATCAATTAGAAATAATGGCCTATTCATCCCAACAAGGCCCCTACCATTAAAGTCAAGATTAATAAACTGCGGCAAGTGGGATTTTTGTACCCTATTGTATACACTTTGTGTGTCTCTACCCAACACCCTTTATGAAGAAACAGGGCAAATTCATGTTTGTATCAACTTTTGTGATTTAAATAGGGCATGTCACAAAGATACTTACCTAATGCATTTCATCAATTAGATTATTAATGAGTATGTTTTCTAGGAGCTCCTTTCCTTCATGGATGGATCCTTGAGATATAATCAGATCCAACTTTGACACCAAGACCAATACAAGACTGCTTTCACCAGGCTATGGGCTACCTTTGTGTATAATATTATGCCTTTCAAGTTAAAGAATGTTGGAACCACCTTCCAACGCACCATATTGTTTCCATGACTTTGTTCACATCATTTCGGCCTATCTCAATGATCTCATTGCTCCCTCGAAGAAAACGTCACAACATTTATAAGACTTGCATACCATCTTTCTTAGACTTAAACACTCTTAATTGTGTCATCTACATGTTTATTAGCCAACTATTAGGATTCAATGTTTCTAATACCAATGTCACTAGACTCTATAGAGTCTAAACTACCTCGCCTTTGCAATTTACACCAATTGCATAGCCTACAAGGGAGAGCCAATTTCTTGTATTGGTTCATCCCCGCCTATGCTACCAATGCTCATTGTTTTCTTCAATAGTTACAATCTAACATACCCTTTGTATGGTGGGATGATAAAGCCCAACACTCTTTCGATATATTAAACTATAACCTCACCTCATCACCTTTAATTAGAGGTCCTAACTTCAATAAGGATTTGATCCTTTACATTTTTGCCCCACCCTTTTCCGCCAGTGAAGTGTTAAGGATGAGCTTGATGGATATGAGCACATCATCTATTATTCTAGTAAGAACATATCTAGACCTCCCTTATCTTACACCCACAAGGAGAAATTTCCATTGGCAATTGTTTTCTTTGTTCAAAAGTTGTGTCACTACATTAAGATGAGTAAGACTAAAATAGTCACAAATCCAAATCATATGTCATATGTATTGAGCAAGTAGGTTATCAATGGAAAGTATGCCCACTTGATCATCGCCCTTCAAGAGTTCTTAGATTTCATCACACCCAAGAGCAAGAAAGCCCTAGCCCTTGCTGAGTTCATTTCCAACCTCCCAATCGATGCATCAGATTTGTATTTGAACAACGATCTTCCAAACTCATACAGGGCCATTTTAGTATATTTGCCAACCCAAAAGTTCGATCCCCATTTGTCACGGATGATCTATGGCATATTTGCCATTTGTCTTACTCATGATGAGGTGGAGCAACTTTTAAACACTTCTCATAGTGGTGCTTGTGGTGGCCATCTTTCCAAGATGGTTATTGCATAAAATATCATGTGTGCAAGATATTATTGACCTACTATATTCATAGATTACATTAAGGCAATTAAGCACTGTATTAGCTATGAACTGTATTCCCCCAAGGCGCAGGACTCTCTAGCCCCATTGTACCCAATCATCACTACAACTCCTTTTTGCAAATGGCCCATTGATTTCATGGAGTATAACCCTACCTCTTTCTATGGTCATTAATACATCATTGTGGCTGTCGATTTCTTGAAATGGGTTGAAGCCATGCCAACATTCAATAACACTTGACCAATGCAAGACATTTATTTTTCCAGCCATGTCATTTGATGGTTTGATTTCTTGAAACAACTCGTTTCTAACCACAGTTAGCACTTTGAGGTTGAACCTTGGTGCAAGCTAGTTTCGCTATTAGGTTTTTAGCACCAATATTTGTCCTTGTACCACAGAGGAATGACCAAGTTGAGGTTGACAACACAATCCTTAAAACCATGCTCCAACAGACAATGGACAAGCACAAAACTAACTGGAACAACATACACCCCCTACCTTATGGGCCCACATGACATCTGCTAAGACTATAATTTGGTACACAACATTTCATCTTGTTCATGGTGAGTAGGTAGTCTTACCAATCAAGTGTCAAATCCTCTCCCTCTGTTTAGTTGTCAAACTCCTCTCTGATACCTTGGAGCATGCCAATCAAGACCGTAAAATCACTTTGTAAGCCATTTAAGTGGCCAATAAACACTCTAAAGCTCAATATGACCGCAAGCTCCACCATCATGCCTTTCGCGAAAGGCAAACTAATCCTTGTGTATGACCAACCCCACAATACCTTAGGCTGAGGTAAGTTTGAAACACTATGGAAGGACCCTTACATTATCAAACAATGTTGAGGAAAGGGGCATATCTTCTTGCAAGGCCAAAAGAGGAGCTTCACTCTAACCCTCGCAATGCATTCTACCTTAACATATTTTACCCTTGATTATTTCTTTTAGACCGCCTTCATCTTTTGTATATATGCTAGATAGTCTTTTGCATCCCTTTTGTAAATTTTGCATCTAATACATTGTCTTCTTATGCCTATCCAAAGGACACTTCATCCTATTGCTATATCACTTAAACCAATGGTGCAAGTCATTGTCCACAAATCTAGCCTCGACAACTTGGACCCACCTTACCCCCTCCCATTCCCTAGTCCACTCCAATGGCATTTGTGTTATACCTGCTACCAATAACCATGTTGAATATGATGATGTGGTCAGTTTGTTAATCGATGCCCTTGAAAATCACATCCTTCACCTTCATGTTTATCTCAATTGTCAAATTATCACCATGCAGTAAAATCGGTGGTTAAAAAAGCAGTCCAAGTCAGCTTGACTGAGTTGACTAACCACCATACCAACTCGACCTCTTGCTCGATTCAAAGAGCCAGTTCGATACCGAACCATTTGAGTCAAAGACTTAACTCGAGAGGTTAGCTACCAAACCAACCTTACTTGGCTTAATTTGTATCTAACCTACCAATTTTAGGTACCGAACCCCACCATGGCATACTTATCATGCAAAATTCAAATTTTTTAAATTAAAAAACAAAACTCCTAAACCCTACCAAAATGTTATGATGAGAAACCCCCCTTCGATTTGATTCACACCTCTCATGGACCAAAAACAACCCCAAAAAAAGAATATTGGGGGCTCCATTGTTGAACCCCCTAGTAATGAGGGCCTAGCAAACATCCCACCCCCTAACACATACAAACAACACATGGTGCTAACCATGCAAAGAATATAACACATTCCCAACATTGGAGCCATTTGAAGACTCATTGATTATGTATTTTGTTACTAATATGTATCAGACTGCCATTTTGATATATTAACCCTTACATGTCATATACATGAACAAAGTTTGCATATTTTTCCTGTAATGGTTTGAGATCTTAAAAAAAAACTTTAAAATTTAGATGTTTTATTTATTTTTTGTAAACTAAGTCATTGAAACAAATTGGTCCAAGACAATTCAATCTAAATTGACCCTCAACTAATTCCAAGTCCAAGTTGGAGCTTTAAAACGTTGAGTTGAATGATGTTACCATGTGGGTAACCCTTGTCTCTTAAAAAGGTAATTTATGAGTTAAACTTTTGGTATGGTCATTTGAATCAACTTCATTTAGCCATGTTCACAAAAGATAAAATAATTTTGTAGATACCATTGCAAATAATAGTATAGATTGGCATTTAACATGTGCATACATAAGAAGACAACAATTTGCATTCATATATAATCTAGCATGCATAATCATTTGTAAATATCATAACAAATTGACAATCCAATTGCATATCAAATGTTGCATCCATATTGCTTATGTATATATCCATAGATATATAAAAGTCAACATTTTCATCGTTTTGTATGGAATACACTACTATGGCATGTCCATAACATGTTGCTACATACATCAAAAAACTAGGGACAAAAGGCCCATCATACTACCCATCTCCCCCATTCCCATCAAATGGAGGGTCTTGAGCCAAGGGAATTATGTCTCCCCTTGTAAGATCTCAGACAATATTCCCTACAATTGTAGTTGCTCCCAAAAAATTAGGTGCCAACTAGATGGTACCCCTTCGCAATGTATTACATATACATTATCTAGCTCATTCTACCACTGCTTAGATACTCTACTCTGCAATTGGGCCAATCTCTATCTCATCTCTTCCATGGTTTGTTCATAGTCTTCTCTTTGCCTCAGCCCCCATGATCAATGCCTAATGGGATCCACACACATGACAATGGGCCTACCCAACTAATCTCACTAATGTTGTCTCTAGATGTGCATATAGTAAATGATCAATAACACATTGATATATTCTACTCTATGCACATGGCCACTCTTACCAACCAAACAGGAGATGAATACAATCATCTGCGAAGATATCTACAAGCAATATGTACATGTCACTTGGATAAACCCTCAAGGAAGGTAACGACTAAAGATGGCCTTCTACATTGATCACTTCATGACGCTGAAGGATGGACTCATTATTTGTCCACATTACATGCTTCACCATTGGATGCTTGCCCTCGGGGTTCCCTTAGGACAATTCAAAGTTGGATCTCATTGATTACGGATTAAGACGAACCACTGGATAGACCATTCACACAAGATCTACCAATTATGTCATCTACGAGAGATCGGGTTGGAGGAGCACTTCATCTTTCGTTGCCCCATTTATTATAAGATCCCCAAGAGACTTCATTATGTTCAAGGGTATCTAAACCCTTTCCATTTTCTTCCAATACCCAAACAAGAGATGTCTAACCCTTTACATGCAAGAGGTCCTCAAGCTTTGTAACCACACTCCCTAGTCTCCTCCTGCTCTAGATCCTCTTCAGCGGATCACCTCCTTCTTTATAGTGCTCCCATTAGCTAGGGGCACTACGAGACATGCCGATGACATCATTACTTCTAATTTCATCTCAAAATCCTATCTCCAGGTCACCAAGAGATGAAACACTAGCCCTAGTATTCAAAATGCTCCAAGAAACCATAGCAACTCCAAGACAAGAGAGATAAATTATAAAAAAAGAATCGAGAGAGACACACACAAATTTGATCCTCCTAATCACATCTCTAACAAAAGATGAACAAAATTAACAAAGTATACAAAGACCATCATCTCCAATGTCTTCTTCACAAGAGAAAATGTTAATTTTAGAGCTAGATAATTCTTTGTTGTAGATAATTGCATTTTTTAACTTTTACATCATTTTTCACATTATGTTCACCCCATATCATCATAAGCAATTATATAGAGAGAACATCAAAAATGTAGCAAACTATGAGGAGCATTAGAAAAAAACATACACAACAGAGACACCATGATTTAGGACAAAGACCAAGGCAAAGCCCCACAAGGGGGAAAACCCAAAAATCAATTCTTCTTCTTAGATATTCATCAAATGTTCAGCTGAGATACAAAGTACAATAATAATGAGACACAAATTTATCAAATGCATTAGGCCATCTAGGGCCAACCCTAGATCATACAAGATCCTCATAAGATGGCAGTAGACAAGTCTATCAAGGAGGCAATCATAAGCATATATCTCAGTCTCATGTAGCATACAGGTTACTGGCATAGGAGCACATGTCACTGATATGTATCATGGTCATTTCATTGTCAAGTGATATTGTCATTACAATTATAAGGATACTACCATACATCACTATTATAAGAACGCAACCATTCATCACTCTCATATGGACACTACCATACATCACTGTCATACTGCCGTATATCACTTTGGAAAGGAACATTGTCATATATCACCGAGGATAAGAACACTGTCATACATTATTGAGAATTATAACTCTACCATACATTACTGAAGATAAGGAACATTGCCATACATCTCTGCCATAAGCTCGTCGTCATACTTTATTGTTATCGCGACAATGCCATACATCAATGTTATAGAGACATTGCCATACATTACTGCCATATGCTCACTGCCATGCATCATTTACCATCCATCAGCACAAAAGACGCAATTACATACCTTTTAGGATGACCAACCTGCAGCCCTAGATCACCAAAGTTCTAAACTCAACTCTAAGGAATTCGGCCCTCTGATTAGGGCTCCTAAAATGCTACACATCTTCTCTCAATGCGGACTCAAAACCTCCAATCACTGCATTGATCAATAATGTTGTTTTAGCCCCTATTTATTAATCTGCTCCACATTAATACAACCTCAGTTATGGACCTAAGTAGGGCTCGGCCCTCCTAAGGCACTAATACAACCCTAATCTTGACACCTAATCCTCCTCAAGCAACAGTGTTGGTCCCTCAAACTATGCGGCCATTCTCCAACATTAACCTAGACATTTCGGCCCTCCAAAACAGTGACTATACAGTCACCCAATTGTGTGATAATTGCTCCAATATTTGCACACTCATAGAAAAGACTTCAACCCTTTTTGGGGCTCTACTTCTTGCCCAAAACATAGGTCACAGCCCTCACAAAACCCTACAGCCTGATCACATACCTATCACACACATAGAACAAGACTTATGCCCAAAACATCTTTGCTCAAGACTCGACGAATCAATCTACCAAAACCAAAAACAAAACATAACCAAGAAACTCGTCTTTTCCTCCTAGCTCAACTTCCCTTGTGGCTACCTCAAATAATTCTTTTATTTTTTAACGAATGCTCATGATGATGATGAATTTGACTTGCCCAAACATGTATTTATACGCTTCTATGTGGTCGAATGGGTGCCTCCATTTGTGGAGTCGACCTGAACTTGTGCCATAATTATTATTTGTCATTTATCGATTTGAGTATTAGCCCAACAAGGTGACAAGCTGACTTGATGAAGACCCATATATGATTTATCCCTTTGCTTGGAAAAGAGGCCAACTTGATGATCACTTGCCCAACATTAATTAATAAATCAATAATAAGTTTCTTCTATCCAATTTAAATTCTCACTTAGGGCAAGATGATTTCTCCTTGGGGATGTTGGGCATCTCTCTGGGGCAACTGGCTTTCTCTTAGGGAAATTCATCCTGAAGAGGCCCAAATTTCAATAGGAAACTCTAGTATCTCAGAAGAGCAAGATCCCAACAAAGAAATCCTCTTTTCCTTTCATAATTTCTCTGAAGGTTTCCTCATGAAACCTAGCTTCTCACTCCAAGAAGACACTCACAGAGTGAAGAGTACAATGAGGATGATAAATGAAAGGACTCTCTCCTTCAAAATTATATATGAGAGGAGGGAGAAAAACAATACTTATGTGGGCCTATGCCCTTACAAGCAACCCACAAAGACAATGTAGGTTCACACATGTGGAGTGCTACACTTCAAAGGTACACATGTCAAGCTCCAAGGTTATCTCATCCACAAGAAAGAATTCAAATGCAAAGGCATGCCAAAAGATGTGTCCAACACTCATCCTACAAGCCTCTAATGACTCCAACTAACAGCTTAAGCCATGTAATCCATTGGGTCCATTCCCCCTGCATGAACACCATCACAACCTAGGTGTCCCCAAGTCAATTCCAAGTCTCCATGCAAGCATCCAAACTACAACATGTTGCATATGGCTTAATGCCCTCCTCCTAAATGCCAAACACTCCTCCAATGCTAGGTGTTCTCCAAGCAAACAACCATCTCCATATGGCCAACATGTAGAACATCACCAAACTATCTGAAGATTTCCAACATCCTATAGAAGAATACCATGCAAACACCCAACTGAGGTTGAGCAACAACTACATCATCTCCAATGTGCAATACATCACAAACCATCTTCCATGTTCAAATCCATCATAGGCTTTCAAGGGGTTGATGATCGACCATGTACCCCACATTTCATGAAGCACCCACAAACATGGTATAAACCAATGTTGCACGACTTGTACTTGTATAAGACTCATCACGGTATTGACTCGTCGACTCGTATAGGACTCGGGAACGACCCGTATAAGACTCATCTAAATACAAAAAAAAAAAAAAAAAAAAAAAAAAAAAAAAAAAAAAA
>APFE031008412.1:175369-193211 GCA_000404065.3 Pinus taeda
ATCTAGCTCATTCTACCACTGCTTAGATACTCTACTCTGCAATTGGGCCAATCTCTATCTCATCTCTTCCATGGTTTGTTCATAGTCTTCTCTTTGCCTCAGCCCCCATGATCAATGCCTAATGGGATCCACACACATGACAATGGGCCTACCCAACTAATCTCACTAATGTTGTCTCTAGATGTGCATATAGTAAATGATCAATAACACATTGATATATTCTACTCTATGCACATGGCCACTCTTACCAACCAAACAGGAGATGAATACAATCATCTGCGAAGATATCTACAAGCAATATGTACATGTCACTTGGATAAACCCTCAAGGAAGGTAACGACTAAAGATGGCCTTCTACATTGATCACTTCATGACGCTGAAGGATGGACTCATTATTTGTCCACATTACATGCTTCACCATTGGATGCTTGCCCTCGGGGTTCCCTTAGGACAATTCAAAGTTGGATCTCATTGATTACGGATTAAGACGAACCACTGGATAGACCATTCACACAAGATCTACCAATTATGTCATCTACGAGAGATCGGGTTGGAGGAGCACTTCATCTTTCGTTGCCCCATTTATTATAAGATCCCCAAGAGACTTCATTATGTTCAAGGGTATCTAAACCCTTTCCATTTTCTTCCAATACCCAAACAAGAGATGTCTAACCCTTTACATGCAAGAGGTCCTCAAGCTTTGTAACCACACTCCCTAGTCTCCTCCTGCTCTAGATCCTCTTCAGCGGATCACCTCCTTCTTTATAGTGCTCCCATTAGCTAGGGGCACTACGAGACATGCCGATGACATCATTACTTCTAATTTCATCTCAAAATCCTATCTCCAGGTCACCAAGAGATGAAACACTAGCCCTAGTATTCAAAATGCTCCAAGAAACCATAGCAACTCCAAGACAAGAGAGATAAATTATAAAAAAAGAATCGAGAGAGACACACACAAATTTGATCCTCCTAATCACATCTCTAACAAAAGATGAACAAAATTAACAAAGTATACAAAGACCATCATCTCCAATGTCTTCTTCACAAGAGAAAATGTTAATTTTAGAGCTAGATAATTCTTTGTTGTAGATAATTGCATTTTTTAACTTTTACATCATTTTTCACATTATGTTCACCCCATATCATCATAAGCAATTATATAGAGAGAACATCAAAAATGTAGCAAACTATGAGGAGCATTAGAAAAAAACATACACAACAGAGACACCATGATTTAGGACAAAGACCAAGGCAAAGCCCCACAAGGGGGAAAACCCAAAAATCAATTCTTCTTCTTAGATATTCATCAAATGTTCAGCTGAGATACAAAGTACAATAATAATGAGACACAAATTTATCAAATGCATTAGGCCATCTAGGGCCAACCCTAGATCATACAAGATCCTCATAAGATGGCAGTAGACAAGTCTATCAAGGAGGCAATCATAAGCATATATCTCAGTCTCATGTAGCATACAGGTTACTGGCATAGGAGCACATGTCACTGATATGTATCATGGTCATTTCATTGTCAAGTGATATTGTCATTACAATTATAAGGATACTACCATACATCACTATTATAAGAACGCAACCATTCATCACTCTCATATGGACACTACCATACATCACTGTCATACTGCCGTATATCACTTTGGAAAGGAACATTGTCATATATCACCGAGGATAAGAACACTGTCATACATTATTGAGAATTATAACTCTACCATACATTACTGAAGATAAGGAACATTGCCATACATCTCTGCCATAAGCTCGTCGTCATACTTTATTGTTATCGCGACAATGCCATACATCAATGTTATAGAGACATTGCCATACATTACTGCCATATGCTCACTGCCATGCATCATTTACCATCCATCAGCACAAAAGACGCAATTACATACCTTTTAGGATGACCAACCTGCAGCCCTAGATCACCAAAGTTCTAAACTCAACTCTAAGGAATTCGGCCCTCTGATTAGGGCTCCTAAAATGCTACACATCTTCTCTCAATGCGGACTCAAAACCTCCAATCACTGCATTGATCAATAATGTTGTTTTAGCCCCTATTTATTAATCTGCTCCACATTAATACAACCTCAGTTATGGACCTAAGTAGGGCTCGGCCCTCCTAAGGCACTAATACAACCCTAATCTTGACACCTAATCCTCCTCAAGCAACAGTGTTGGTCCCTCAAACTATGCGGCCATTCTCCAACATTAACCTAGACATTTCGGCCCTCCAAAACAGTGACTATACAGTCACCCAATTGTGTGATAATTGCTCCAATATTTGCACACTCATAGAAAAGACTTCAACCCTTTTTGGGGCTCTACTTCTTGCCCAAAACATAGGTCACAGCCCTCACAAAACCCTACAGCCTGATCACATACCTATCACACACATAGAACAAGACTTATGCCCAAAACATCTTTGCTCAAGACTCGACGAATCAATCTACCAAAACCAAAAACAAAACATAACCAAGAAACTCGTCTTTTCCTCCTAGCTCAACTTCCCTTGTGGCTACCTCAAATAATTCTTTTATTTTTTAACGAATGCTCATGATGATGATGAATTTGACTTGCCCAAACATGTATTTATACGCTTCTATGTGGTCGAATGGGTGCCTCCATTTGTGGAGTCGACCTGAACTTGTGCCATAATTATTATTTGTCATTTATCGATTTGAGTATTAGCCCAACAAGGTGACAAGCTGACTTGATGAAGACCCATATATGATTTATCCCTTTGCTTGGAAAAGAGGCCAACTTGATGATCACTTGCCCAACATTAATTAATAAATCAATAATAAGTTTCTTCTATCCAATTTAAATTCTCACTTAGGGCAAGATGATTTCTCCTTGGGGATGTTGGGCATCTCTCTGGGGCAACTGGCTTTCTCTTAGGGAAATTCATCCTGAAGAGGCCCAAATTTCAATAGGAAACTCTAGTATCTCAGAAGAGCAAGATCCCAACAAAGAAATCCTCTTTTCCTTTCATAATTTCTCTGAAGGTTTCCTCATGAAACCTAGCTTCTCACTCCAAGAAGACACTCACAGAGTGAAGAGTACAATGAGGATGATAAATGAAAGGACTCTCTCCTTCAAAATTATATATGAGAGGAGGGAGAAAAACAATACTTATGTGGGCCTATGCCCTTACAAGCAACCCACAAAGACAATGTAGGTTCACACATGTGGAGTGCTACACTTCAAAGGTACACATGTCAAGCTCCAAGGTTATCTCATCCACAAGAAAGAATTCAAATGCAAAGGCATGCCAAAAGATGTGTCCAACACTCATCCTACAAGCCTCTAATGACTCCAACTAACAGCTTAAGCCATGTAATCCATTGGGTCCATTCCCCCTGCATGAACACCATCACAACCTAGGTGTCCCCAAGTCAATTCCAAGTCTCCATGCAAGCATCCAAACTACAACATGTTGCATATGGCTTAATGCCCTCCTCCTAAATGCCAAACACTCCTCCAATGCTAGGTGTTCTCCAAGCAAACAACCATCTCCATATGGCCAACATGTAGAACATCACCAAACTATCTGAAGATTTCCAACATCCTATAGAAGAATACCATGCAAACACCCAACTGAGGTTGAGCAACAACTACATCATCTCCAATGTGCAATACATCACAAACCATCTTCCATGTTCAAATCCATCATAGGCTTTCAAGGGGTTGATGATCGACCATGTACCCCACATTTCATGAAGCACCCACAAACATGGTATAAACCAATGTTGCACGACTTGTACTTGTATAAGACTCATCACGGTATTGACTCGTCGACTCGTATAGGACTCGGGAACGACCCGTATAAGACTCATCTAAATACAAAAAAAAAAAAAAAAAAAAAAAAAAAAAAAAAACATTAAAATACGGTAAATTTTAAGCACAAAAAAGAAACTAATGACAATTCCAACTCTTATAAGTTATAAACACCACAATATATGAAATAATTCATAACATCATCTCATATCTATAAAAGTACAACATAACATATTCGATTTTTATAAGCAAAACATTTATATACTGAATAAGAAAAGGACTCATGATTCCATAATTAAAATAAAAAATGTCAGCAAGTTCAAAATTCAAATACATGTCATAAATGATAAATGATTGTCTCATACCAATCTTTCTAGCATTTAGGATCACTGACCATCTAAAAACCAGCAAAAAAATCCATGTGAAAAGTGCCCAAAATACTTTTGGAACACTCAAAATTGTTAGTATACAAAATCCAAAAAACACCAAGTGAAACGATAGAATGAAAGATATCAATTTCTACACTATGCAACTAAGGAAAAGCCAAAGTAGCTTAACTTTTTCATAGCTGATTCGATTGCTATTAGGACAACAGCTAATTTAACCTTCAAATGCTAGATTTAGCAATGAAAATCTTCAAAATCAAACCACGGGATATTGAAGAAAAATTTAAGTGCAAGAAAAGAAGGAAATAGCTTGGAGAAATCTTCGAAGGATTGGAGGTGAAACTTGGTGCAAGGTGGGAATGAGTTTTTTTTGTATTTGAAGATGGGTACTCCAACCGAGGAGGATCCGAAGTCTTCAAATTTTGAGGCACCTACTATTCCTTAAGATCTTTGCTAAGAAAAATTATTAGTAGATAGGTGCCCCCTACACATGAAACCTTGAAAATAAGTCAGCCAACCGAGATGAACATATAATTTAGGATTTCTAAGTATAAGAAAAAGAAATAGACTAATCAAATAACCAAATTTGAAGAGTCTATTCTCATGGGTGGCAACACCCCTTCAAAGGCCCATTACAACAATAACAAAACATTTTTTTCCCTCCAATTGCCTATTGACGGTCAACGAGTCTTATAAGGGTCTGATGCGGGTCTTATGGCAAACCCACGGGTCTTATACAGGTAGACGAATTTAATAAAATACGAGTTGAGTCTCAGTCTTAAGCACAGGTTCTATGCGAGTGACCCAGCTCGCTATAGAACCCTCCAAGACCCACCGATACTCGCGGGTCTTATACGGGTGGTGCTACACTGGTGTAAACACTTTCGTAGCAACCCCAAAAGCTAACAATGCGATCACATGGTGATCTTACAAATGAAATTTGTATATGTATTTATACACAACTCAAGAGGGGGGTGTCATCCTCAAGTGGGTTTATGGGCCCAACTAGCCTACTAGGTTAGCCTTAACCACCTATAAATATGATAATGGAGTTGACTAGGTCACCTTTAAGCCAACCCTAGGAATACATTACAAGATAAGGTCAGTTGTCACCACAAGTGAAGCTTACACCATTCTCAACAATTCATAACCTCTTTGGTATCATCCGTAACTACACCAATACTAAACTGTGCACTCTTTTTGTTTGCATCAATTTGATCTCTTGGCTACATAATTTTCATTTTATGCGATTCATAAATTTGCTTATAATATGTCAATTATATTTCATTCTCACAATTATGCACCCCAACCCCAAGGCCATAGCATTGACAGTGATGTGCTTATCCATCCCATTTTCTGCATTTTGCCAAACAAAACCTTGTGCTTTCTTGTCAAGTAGTCACTTTCAAATCAATAACAACTCCACAAATTAGCAAGGAAATTGGCATCAACTAGCTTTCTAAGGCTATTTCCCATTAGCTGCCTTCAAATCATCCACTGCACATACCAAAAAACAATTAGTTCATTCCTACGGTATTGTACATTATCAGATTTTGAATTAATTTGCAATAAATGCAAAGATTTGAAATTGTTAAGCGCTGGCTAGAGTATGCATCAGAACATGGGTAAAGGCCTAGTAAAGCTTATGTGGATTCATACATCAATGCAGGTATGGAATCGAGAAAATAGAAGCGGTAAATCAAGTATAAACTAAAAAAATGCAAGCTAAATGTTCAAATTAGTGTTTACATTTATGTTTTTCTTTTAATGTTGTTTGATATTTGCCGGCCTATCGAACCTTTTTTCTTAAACTCAAAATTGAGAGTCGAATTTAAATTATTTAATGAGAATTGAAGCAAAATTTGATTAAAAATGTGAAGTTCTTAAGATTTCTTTCTGCTTAAATAAGAGTTGGTATTTGGATGTCACACAAAATACATAAGATTACACTCACTTGAGTTCTCATCTGGCTCACTTCTTTTGTTGTCTTCTTGCACATCTTCGCCTTCCACATCAGCATCTGGAAGATCTGCATCCACAAGATGTTGGCTAAACTCTGACAAACTAGTTTACGCTTCTTTGAATTAAATAAGACGAATAACATAAACAAAATAGCTTTAACAAACAGGCTTTCGCATAGAGTTCCTTCTAACTACTAGGATTTAAGCAATATTAAATATAAAATGAAAAAAAATAGGAGAAACATGATGATCCAGGGGCATCACTATGCAGTCAATTGTTAGCCTCTAGAAGGTGAAACAAACTCTTACTAAAGAGAGTGGGTTCCCTTAATTTAGATTTAGGACATAAAATTAGTTTGAAAAGAGATTTGTTTCCCCAAAATCTGGATGCAAACACTGTTTTTAGTTATATGGTTTTTTTTTTTTTTTTTAATCTAAGATAATCAGTAACTGGTGAGAGTTATCCTCAACAGGCCCAGGATCAAATCCAACTGGCTGCCACTATAAACCTAGCCTAGGTGCAACAGCCTGCAAGCCACACACAATAGCAATTAACTTATGCCTCAACAAGAGCCGAGATGTCCGCTCGGGGTCGCCTACCCTTTTAGCCAAGACACAACAGGCCATATACTCAATGAGATTTGAACCTCCATCTCGTGGGTTTCCCCAGCAAAACTTACCGTTAAACCCCATATCACTGTATGGTTTTAGTTATATAGTTACTCTGTGAAGATTTGAATTGATTCGATCCATCCTTGGTGGATATTGATCGATCAATTTTGTTTGGTATTGAAAAATGTAATCGAGGAAGAGTAGAGATAGTTTCGTACAGGAATGAAGTGTTCTGGGCATGGTGAATAAAAAAATGATGTTTTTATGATGTCTGGTTCGTGATTTTCTTTCCAGAATTCTGAGCTCGGTGGTTCGATTCTGTAATTCATTCCCAAGTAAATCCCGTAGATCAGAACATGTAATTCATCACTCTGTGTTTGATATTGGATTATTAAAGTTTCAGAATTCAGTGTTTATGCTTAGCTGTGAAATTGATGTTGTTGTGTGCAATTGTTTAATATCTGACATTTATTACAGATTCTCATAGTGTAAAGTATCAAACATTCATGATTTGCCTTCAGATGCACTCCCTCTTCAGCGAACTGTTTGACTTGGATAGTACTGAGCACACAAGACTTAATGCATCATGGATGAGGTAAGAGATAAAATTTGTTTGGGAGACAGAGACTGTGGGTATTTAAAACCCTTCAACAAATTACGCGAAGTAATGGTGCATGTTGACTGCCTGGGGTGCCAAAAGAGCATTCAATGTTTAGTCACACTCGCAGGACTCAGAGTTTGGTCATACACAGAACTGCGAGCTTATCAGAGAAGCCACAAATTTGATGCCTGCAAGAGCAGAGTCCGATCGTGTTTCTAGTTTGACGTGAATCGCTTAACCGCGCCAATTTGTGGATTGTGTTAGGTTCAGATTTAAAACCAAACCAAACTCGTTTGTAACATACAGAGATCCATACCACAGATTACGAGCTGTAGGTTCATGAGCGTATGAGAATTGGAATGTTCTTCCTATCACCTGCACAAATTTTGGTATCAGAGCAGGAATCAGTGCCTATAGGAAGACATTATGGTTCATGTTGACTGCCTGCGGTGCCAAAAGAGCATTCAATGTTTAGTCACACTCGCAGGACTCAGAGTTTGGTCATACACAGAACTGGGAGCTTATCAGAGAAGCGCAGACCTGGAATGAGGTTCCACAGAGCAAACACCCTGATGGAAGCCACAAATTTGATGCCTGCAAGAGCAGAGTCCGTTCGTGTTTCTAGTTTGTTGTGAATCGCTTCTTTAGACTAGGCGAACTTAAAATATCCTCCGCGCTAGTTGCCGCGGAAGTGAAGCAAATAAATAAAATCTCACCTTCCTCATCTATGGAAATTTCATCAATCACATCGTCCTCGTCGATGAACTCTGATTCGCTCTCGTCCTCGTTAGTCTGCCACGAAAACCCTTCAATTAGTTATATTTATCCACTGTCATCCACTCAGAACCTGGGTTTCAATCAACAAAGCAGCAAATATATTCAGAATGGAAAAATGAAATGAGCGACCGTTATATACCTGATATGCCCCCTTATCCATTACGACCATACACGCAATGGCCCTTTCCAGGAAAAATAGAAATCGGAGTACTCTGCTTCTAGCTGTGATGCTTGTGGTGCTTCTTCCGTAACTACTTATGCTTCTAGTTTGACTGTCAGTGCTACTTCCACTGCTTGTGGTGGCTATAGGTAGGGATTTCGCTATCCTCTCGCTCTCAACCTACATATGTATATGCTACTACCCCGGTCCACAGGTTCTCGACAGAATAGCAAATGTCATATATTTATCAGTGTACCGAGCCGACGAAGTGCTATATAACTAATCCTGGTCACAGGAGAGGTACGCATGCAAACTGCAGCGGCAATAGTCCACTTGCACCTGTTACACCAAAACCCTTTACGCTAGGCCAACCCTGCTTTCAATTCCATCGTGAACCCTCATATATATATATATATTAACAAAGTCTAGGATATGTGAAGGAAATAATTTATAATAAGATAGGAATTTCCCTTAATAATGTTTACAAACGAGCATAGGGCCCTATCTCCAAAGTAAAAAACCTAGCATACAATACAACTAAATATGAATAAGTCAGAAGGTCGTCGTGGCACGAAAGACCTGAGAGAGAGATAACAGGTTTAACAAGCACCTCTTGCCATTTAAGGGGAGAGAAAATGAGGGAATAGAAACCCTAAAACATTGATCCAATAAGTATTCATTCGAAAAATATTGTCTTCATTGAAGCATGGTTGCGAGAAATCTTAGCGGAGTTAATAATTGTTCCAAACTTCATCAAAGGAAATGAAATTAAGAACTAAGGCTACAACTAATTATACCAGTGAATATAAAACTGAGTTGCCATATCCATGCAAGAAAAAGGAGTATTTAGCACTCATAAACTAGCCACATGAAGAAATAAAGTAAAACCCTTTAAAATGACAGCATTTGGTTTAGTGTTCCGGTAAATTTACCATGAGTAAATTTGTCAAGGTAAACCCTCCTGGAATGGCTGAAATTGAACCGAAAAAGTCTATAAAAGTTTGATGTCGTAACTAGAAAACTTTCAACCTGTAGTTATGACACATGCAAAAAACAATAGAGAATTGATTATTGAATTGAGGCTTTTGTGATCCATATCAATTATAAAAAGAATTTCAGCGAAAATCACATGAAGAAACTTTTGTCGACGCTTTTCATAGAGAATTGGTTAAAGTGTAACTTGAGGACGACATTAAGTTAAATTAAACTCCATATTGAATTCAAAAAAACAAAAAAAATTGAGAAAAAATTACCAAAAAATCAAACTAGTTGCTTGCCAAAAATCGTGCATGTGATTGCATTTAGACCTAAATGGTTTATCCAAGTGAAGCCAAGTTCCAACCAAAATTTGATAATATTTCCTTTAAAAAGGTGGTGAAATCCCCTTGGTTCTACCCGGGTCTAAAAATAAGTTGCGGAGCTCATTCCACAACTAACACAACAACACAATGAGTCAGTGATGTGAGGGCTTAGTAGGGTAGTTACCCTAATGATAACCTAATCAACCTTCACTATCGATCAATCAAGATAAGATATTTACCATTGAAAATACCAACTTGTTGGATTCCATGCGGGCAGTACGGACCCCAAGCCACCAACAATACCCACATGATGCTATCGTATGTGTTAGACATCATGGATGGAGAGAGTAGGATCACTAATATATGTGTAAAATGTATATGAACCGTGACTTACCAACACTTTGGTGAGTGCAAAATATTCCAAAGGAAATCTCATAATGATGTCTATTAACAAAAGTGTTGCGTTGTCATACATGAGGGTTAAAGAGTTATGTGTTATTTTTAATAATGCAAGTGGTAAATATTTGTATGGAGGACAGGAGGTAAGGCGTATTATTACATAAATAAATAAGACCTATAATTATAGTTATATAGAGAACATGTGCAATAATTCTAAAGGATATTTTTGGCTTTAATAATTAGGAAAAAGTGATCTTGGAATTGATTTGAAAACTTCAATAATGATACTAAAAGTAGACAAAGTATGGAGAAATTTTTTGTAATGAATTTCAGGGGAGTTGAATAGATATCATAAATGTTACTTGATTGCAGTAAGCAATGCAATATTTAGTAGCCCGAATGGTTACCTTATACAATGATAGATTATGTAATTATGAAATATATTTGTCTTATAAAACAAAACAAAAAATCACTTATATTGAGAGATTTTTTGGCAAAAATCACATAAGAGACTTTTAGTCGACGTGTTTCGAACCAACTAGGGTAGTTCGTCTTCATGACAAGATGAGGAACCAGATCTTGGCATCAAATTAAATAGATGAAGACAAATTAAATAGAAAAATCGCTTCGTCAAATTTCTAGGACATTTACATGCTTTTTTCGGTGTAAGATGGGAGAGACGTTACATATGGTATCAAAGCAAAACGAGTTACAATACTTTGGACTTTGAGCCCAGTGCATTTTTTATTAATTAAATAAATGTTTATGTTTACACAAAACAACAGAAGAATTGAATAATTGCATATTTGACAGTACCCAAGGTTTAATAGAACATCCATGAGGAATAAAAAAAGGAACATTTATTCCAAAGAGAATGAAATTGGCATGTTAATGACAAAGACATCTGGGAAGCCTTGATCTGGTTGAAGGATATTATGACCAATATCTTGATAAGGAGAGCATATGCAAGTATAGATCTTGTTGAACATGGATTTGTAGTTCATAGAAGTTGCATGGAAGAAGAAGCTACATAATGCTACCCAACCACTGTGAAGTTTTTAGAAAAATAAAGGATAAGAGCAATGAAATAAAGGAGGCATAGAATGTTGTCAAGATATGAAGGAAAGGTGAAGAGCAATGAGACTTGTTTGTCTCAGGAAAATTTATTTCATTTGCAACAAAGGGATACAAAGGAGTAAATAATGATAGAGAGTTATTAGAAGTTTGGAATTTTGCATTATATTTACTATTATGGGGATGCAGAAAAATGGAAGCCATATAATGAAATGGAAACTGAACCCCTAAATATATCGGTGCATATGATTGGTGCCAATGTTATGGATGTCCAAGGAAAAAACAACATGTACCAATCAGGGTGTGGAATGGACATGGAGGTTGAGGAACTCATGATATTGATGAAAGGATTACCTAGGGAACAATACATTGATGAGAAAAGGATCAATTTACAATAGCACTTGGTTGATTATTAAAGACTACAACATCATGACAAAGGTAAAATAATTGCAAAACAAAATCTAGAATCGTGGAAGGAGAAGGGTAGCTAGTAGTAAGATGATTGAACGAGATTCCCTCGACAAGGCAAGTGGGATGCAACAAAATCAAACTTGGAATCCTAGCAGAATGAAGTCAAGACTAGAACACCCACACAATTAGGAATATGGAAAACAACAAAACTTTGTTTGAGGCCCTAAAGAATTTAGCATATTGTCTAGGGGGTCAACCTTTTCCACCTAGGGAATTTGATGTAGGAGCATTAGTGCCATCTTTACCATTTTTTTGAGGCCCCAAAAAGGGATATGTAAATTTTATATAGAGTTTTAATTTTTCATTCTATTTAGATGGAATTGTATAGGGAAAGTGTGCTAATTCTGGAGGAATCTTGACCATGATGTTGTTGAGATATTTTGAGGAGTTGGCCAAGAAAGCCTTTGTAAATATTTACAAGTGTTTAGTTCAGGAAGAAGATAGTTTTGGACAAATATCCAAATATATTTTATTTTAATGGGATATTTCATTGTTATGATGTCCATATATCTTGTGTACATATGTGAATTTGTACAGTGATATGGCATGAGAAGAGGAGCTCCAAAGATGAACCACCACACTTTCTCTGTAATCATACTTTTCAAATGAATAGAATTGCATTATTGTGTTTTCATCCCCTGTCAAAATATAGGTTTAGTTTCAAACAAAAAATGAGAGTGGTGTTCTGTCTCATTAGTGGTGATAGAGAGTAATAGCTCGGAAGAACCTAGAGGAGATCCCCTTGAAGAGGAATGAGAATTAGATAGGTATTACACATCAATGCTTATACACCATTGAATGGTGAAGGAGAATACTTATCTGACTCTGGTATGTTCTATCATGTTGTTTAATATTCATAAATTTCATTGTCTGGAGAAGTGTGTTATGTTCTCTCTAGTAGAGTGATGGTCATTGTAACATATGGAGAATTTTCATAGGCTCGAGACCACCCATCATCGCACAATCAGGAGTTTAAAGGATCGAAGCAAAAGTTTGATCATCCTTTGTGCCGAGAGAGAGTGAACCAATAATTAGTTGATGTAGCATATGTTTATATGCTTTGAAGATTAATGGAGAAGGGGTCACCACTATTAGTCAGGATATAAGGAAGCCAAGCTTTTTTTATTGAAGAGAACAAAGGAACGAGGCCATACCTTAACCCATACCATTTGTGAGACCAATTAATAGTCGGGCAAGAAGAGCAATCAAACCCACAATATCATAAATTTTTCCTAGTGATTATCTATTTTTAAATATTAAAATTAACCTGTATTAAATTATTTCAAATAATATCATAATTTTATAAATCAATCAATTCAAAATTACTAATTGAGAATTTATAAAATCATTAGTTGATAAATTATTAATATTTAGTATATTGATAAAATAAATATATTAATTTGAAAATATATATCTCCAAAAATTTGATAAAATAAAGATATACAATTTTAATAAAAAAAATATTTATGTATTCCCTGATTAGGGTGTTGGAAACAATGTCAATGGACAGGGGAATCCTATCACCTCCCATTGCATTTAAGAGGGGATGGTATGGCTATCTCACCCCATAAACTTGCTCATCTAAATTATTTTCATATTCCTTTGCATTAATATGACAACTCTCATTTCCATTGTGAGCTCTTGGACCTTTTGTCGTGGCTCTCTATTTTTTTATAAGATCACTGGTGTTTCACAACCATCAGTGGCATATTTCCACCATTGAACTAGCTTTGTGGTTGTTATGTTGCATGGAGGTCCTAGTCCCTTACAGGTTAGCCTTCATTGTACACCTTCTATGACAACAATTCAATCTTGGAGCTAGGAGGTAGTTGTAGTGGTAGAGATCCGTGGGATTTTGGAAGCACTCACAGTGGGAGTCAGATGAAAAATGGGTAGTGTTTGGAGAAGTGTAGTGTCCCTTGTTGGTGATATAGTTTTGATGACACTTGGAGAGGGTGATTTTGATGCAGTGATATAAAGATTATGCATGTTCAACTTGTATATATGCTTGTATGTTATAGATTTGGTTTATGTCACATAGTTGCTATGTGCTTATGATAATATCTATGGTTGTGTGTATAAGAATTGATTTTGGTTAAGAGCATATTATCAATGTTTTCTCTTTTGGTATCTTAGTCTGGACATAGGTGTATGACATGGATGGTGATCGAGGATTGAGACATATAGATCCATGGATGATCATGGTTATGTGGAACATATGGTTAATTATGTTTTATGGATGATACATGATTTGTATGATTATATATGCTTAATCTTTTATTGAGCAAGATATGGCAGGGGACGTGGTTATTTGCGAACAAGGATGCTCAAATTATAAATGACTATGGAAGTCATGATACATGATTTTTATGATTATAGATGCTTAAACTTGTATTGAGTAGGATGTGACAGGGGATGTGGTTATTTCCAAACAAGGATGTTCAAATTATAAATGGTTGCAAAAGTCATTTCTCCAGAACCAAAATGATTATGGAGGTCATGCACAATCTTTGGTAAAATGTGAATAAATTAATTATGAAATTCATTTGATTCCTTTGATCTATGAGATTGTGATGTGTGCAGTTCTTGGAACAAGGCCTTACCAACAAACCATCAGATTAGTATGAGCTCACAATTAGCACCTTAAGGTGAAGTGTAGAGTTTCAAAGTAGAGTAGATGATAAGCCATGGAAATTAGGGCATGGAGTCCTAAATCCATGAAAGATAAAGACGTGGAGTCTTTGATATATAATAAAATGACTGAGATATGGATTCCTAAATATTTAAAAGATCAAGGTGTGGAATCTTGGATCCTTGCAATAGATCAGGGTGCAGAGTCCTCAATCTACTAAGGCATAGAGATGTATGCAATAGGGATACATAATCCCTATTCTTCGAAAGAAAAATACCACTCATGGGCAGCTCATGGATGAATTTCCTTAATAAAATCTCATTTATGACCATTCTGGAGTATCTTTCTAAAAATAGAATTTCATGTCTAACATCTCAAGTATGACTTTCCAAAAATAGTAAGTCACTTTCAATCAATGGGTAATCGAGTATAGTTGAAGGAAAATCACTTAACTTATCATTACTCAATCCTAATAGTTCATCCTCCACTTAATCCTCAATATTATTAATATTAATATTATTATCTTTTATGAGACTATAATATTATTATTAAAAGAGAATTACAAGTCACCTTCATCTCCTCAATCACTTCACACCTCTCTCCTTGATGACTCTCATGGCTCTATGTAAATCTCTCTTTTTTTTTAATAACACATTACACTCTATTTTATGCATTCATTACAGACATGTCATAAAATATTCCTCTCCATAATGCATAAGTTACACTCTCCTTAGCTAAATCATGCATACATATCCTTAATGGCATGAGTTACACTCCCCTAAATGGAATACAAGGCATGTGTATTACTCCTCCTTTATGACAAGAATTTGTTGCTCCTCCTATATATGTGTCTCATTATTCTCACTTGGGGGGGGGGGGGGGGGGGGGTGGTGATATAAAGAGTTTTAGAGATTTGAAGAAGTTTGTGAGAGGGAGAGATTTGCCGTAGGTGAGATGATTGCACCCACTGAGTTGGTGAGGATTGCTTTGAATGATCTTCCCAAGACTTGGGAGAATTTTGTGGATGGCATTGTTGCACGGGAAAACCTTCCCGATTGGGAGAGGTTGTGGGATGATTGCATTCAGAATGAGATCAGAAAGAACCATCTTTGGGTAGCCAAACAAGTGGAGGAGGATGACAATGTGGCATTGTTAGCAAGAGGTAAGAAGGGTAGAGCAAAGAAGCAAGCTTCCAATAGTGGAGGCAAAGGCAAGGGTAAAGGTAAGTAGCAGAACAAGGAGAAGGACTATTCCAAAGTCAAATGTTGGAATTGTCAAAAGTTGGGACACTATGTTGTTGTGTGTTCGGAGAAGAAGAACAAGAAAGGGAGAGACAAACCCATGGCAGCTTCTGCAAAGATAGAGAGCTTCTCAGAGAGCTTTGATCGAGAGTTTGGGTTCATAGCTTGTGAGGCCACTAGTGTAGGATCACTTGCCATACAGGTTCAAAGGGGGTGTGCACTCTCCACTACTACCAAAGCTTCTTCTAGCATTTGGTATGCTGACAGTGGCGCTTCCTACCACATGACAGGAGTCAAAGAGTGCTTCTCATAGCTTTCAGAGGATGATACTGATATGGAGGTAGTACTTGGTGATGACAGCATGGTTAGAGCAATCGATATGGGGACATTGACATTTGATAGGGGACCCAAACCTCCCTTGAAAGTGTCAGATGTTCTATATGTGCCTGGAATGAAGAAGAACCTGATATCCGTCTCAGGACTTGAGGATAGAGGGTATGATGTGTTGCTCAGGAGAGCGCATGTGCTTATATATCCTAGGGGAACTCCAACTTCTTCAGCTAGAGCGATTGGTGTGTGTCATTCCAAGGTGTACAAGTTCTCATTCCAACCCCTGATGGCATTGAGTAATAGCACCCGAGACAAGACCGACAACCGATCTAGCAGTTCAGAGTTATGTGAGATTTGGCATCGTGGGATGGGGCACATGTATCATGGGGCCTTGAGTACATTGCGAGAGATCACCACTAGTGTGCCAAATTTCATTTCTAATCACCTTGATGTATGCAGAGGATGTTCTATGGGGAAGTTTTCCAGATCCCCTTTTCCCAGTAGTAACAGCAAAGTGGTCGGGATCCTTGACTTGATTCATATCGATGTGAGTGGTCGGATGTCTCATGTATCCTTAAGTGGCTATGAGTATTATCTGAGTACTATGTTTATTCATTGATGACCACTCCAGGAAGACCTGGATTTACTTCTTGAAGACCTAGACGGGTAGGAAGATCAAGGTCCTCAGGTCGGACAATGGAGGGGAGTATACCCTTAGTGAGTTTGTTGATTTTTATGTTGAGGCAGGCATTAGGAGGGAGTTCACAGTTCCTTACAACCCCTAGCAGAATGGGGTTGCGGAGAGGAAGAACAGATCCATTGTAGGGGCTGCCAAAGCCATGCTTCATGATTAGGGGTTACCTTTATTTTTGTGGGTAGAGGCCTACAACACTGTTGTGTACTTGCAAAACAAGAGTCCACATCGTGCCTTGGGGAATGTGACTCCGGAGGAGGCTTTTTCTAGGAAAAAGCCTGATGTTGGGCACTTTCATATCTTTGGGTGCCTTACATATTCCTTTGTCCCCAAGGAGAACGAGACCAAGCTAGAGCCCGCTGCAGACAAGGGCATCTTTGTGGGTTATAGTGAGACCTTGAAAGCTTATCAAATTTATATTCCTACGTAGAGGAAAGTGGTTGTCAGGCGGCATGTGAAGTTAGAGGAGGAGAGAGCTTTTAGGAGGTCATGGGAGTTAGAGTATCTGGAGTCACCAGACCCTCAGGAGCAACTAAGTTAGCCACAGGGATCCAGTGGTCATGGATCAGGAGGTACATCAATTACAGTGTCAGGTCCATCAGTGAGTAGTGGCTCTGAGAGTCAGGTGAGTGGTTCTTTGGGCAGCATGTAGGGCAGTCCGCAGAGCAGTTCAGAGGGTAGTCCACTAATGGATAGTTCGCACGGTACTTCAGCATCTACAAGCACAGATTCAAGCATGAGGTCAGTTAGCAGGCCTTCATGAGTTCAGGCTTCTAATGATGATGAGGATTCTTTCACTCCGGTGGGAGAAGTATGCTCAAGGAAGAGGAAGCCCAAGTGGCTTCAAGATACCTTGCGCGAGAACACATCAGTTGTTGGGCCAAAGAGACAGGTTAGAGAGAGTAAACCACCTGAGTGGTTCTTTAGTTACATGGCATTGGTAACAAGCAATGTTGACTCTGAGCCTTCTAGTTATGAGGATGCAGCCAGCCAGCAAGTCTTGAGAGAGGCCATGATGGAGGAGTATTCTTCTATTATGAAGAACGATGTTTGGGAGGTAGTGTCAAGGCCTGAAGGTAAATTAGTTGTTACTTCTAGATGGCTCTACAAGATAAATCAGTTGCTACTTCCAGATGGCTCACTAAAGCCTTACCATAGGGCAAGCATGTCTACTTCAGAGACAATATGGGAGTGGTGAGGAACACTTTCCTCGGTAAGAGGGAGTGTTAAAATGTGGGTAGCAGAGGACAATTAGTTCCCTAAGGCTTTGATCTTTGGCCTAGGGAAAAGTGTTCAAATTTATTTGTACTTTTCTCCTAAAGTGACTTTATAAGTGGTAAAGTCAATTTAATTTAAAAGTGACTTTATAAGTGGTAAAGTTACATTCTAATTTAAAAGTGACTTT
>APFE031008412.1:200885-223793 GCA_000404065.3 Pinus taeda
AAGCATATTTCAGTATTTTCCATTAATGAAATGAAGTGTTATTTCTGCTGCATCTCTTTATTTATGGTTATCGCATCTCTGTATTTATGGTTATCTCTGTAATCTATTGCGTTCCTATTTAAATCCGGATCACAGACATCATACCAGATAGATCAGAATGAACCAATTGCAATATGTCGGTAGTCTTGCTATCATTGGAGGGGAATGGTCCTCTTCTATGATTTCCTTTGGCACACCCCTAACAAAAACCTTCATGTTCTACTTTAAATTCAGGCATACCTGTCACCATCTTCTTCACATTGGGTAGAGCCTTATAATGTAGATGAGCAAACCTCCAGTGCCATAATTCGGATTGAAGTGATGTGTCGCAAGACATAGCTCCCAATGGACTTCCTCCAACGTGATATAGGCTATAAACCCTGAATCCAAGTGTAAATGCATCTTTGAAATTTTTATTCCACATATGTACCTTTCCATCGATTAGTGCCACCTTGAATCCTTTGTCCTCCATTGTCGAGATAGATACCAGGTTCTTCTTTAGATCGGGTACATATAGTACTTCTTGTAGATGAGTGGTGTTACCTTGATTCAATTGAAGAGTAACATTTCCAACTCCCTTCACGGGATAGGTGGCATTGTCTCCAAGGATAATTTCCAAATTTGTATCCTTTTCAATCAGATTTGAAAGAGCTTCCTTATACCCAATGAAGTGCCTTGAGGCACCACTATCAATCAACCAATTTCCCAAGTTATCTAGAGGAGAAGCAGCAGAGAGGACCGATATAAGATAAAATTATCTTTTCTTGTTACCCACAACATTAGATTCATCATACCGGGTGTTTCTTGATCTCTTGGAAGGGAAACCATTTCCATGTTGAGTAGTGGGAGCATTCCTTTTACCTCTGTTGTTGAACCTGCCATTCCTTTGATTGTTGTTTCCTCTGAAATTTTTGTTGTTGTCATCATCATGAGGTGTATCCCTTCTATTAGGACACTCCCTAGCATAGTGGCCAAACTTGTTGCAAATGAAGCATCTTCCCTTCCTTCAATTCTTGAAACCCGGTCTTCCTTGACAATGCTTCTTTGAACCTGCATTGTTCTTCTTTTTAGCATGAGCGGAGAATGCAGTAGGATCATTCCTATTTGAAGGCATATCTAGTTCCATCATCCATGTTTCTTCTTGAGAACATCTAGTCAATAATTCTTCAAAACCTAGAATCATGTCGCTATTAAGAATAGCTCCCTATCAGCAATAGCTTATCCAATCGAAAGAAGATCATTTTTTATCTCGGTAATCCTCGTGAGGTAGGATTGAATGTATTCACCTCTTCCCTTCTTTATATCCTTTAGCTTGTTCGTGAGAAAGAGAACTTGGTTTGCATTGCTAGCTTTGAACATGCCAACCAACCTATCATGCATTTCCTTAAATGTGTTCAAATCAAAGATGTATGCAACCAAATTCTTGCTAATAGAATCCTTGGTAATCTTCTTTGCTTTGACTTCATCCTACTTGTACTTTGTTTTAGCGGCAGTTGGTGCATTGAAGGAGCTTTGAAAATCTTTCCCTGCACATAATCCATAACATCCTACTCTTCCAAAGTCAAATATAGAAACATCTTCCATGGATGATAAGCAGACTTATCACTGATCTTGTCATTAGGCTTGAAGTAAGATGCGAAGGCCATTGACTCTTGTCCTTGTCCAACAAATCTCAGTGATTGCTCTATTTACTCTTGCTTGGGCTTTGTCTTCACCTCAGCTCTGATACCATGTTAATTTTAGATAACAATGGTATGTTCTATGCCTAAGAGCAATTTACTTCAATTTTCTTATTAGCCCAATATCAATTTCCAGATTAGCAATCACATTAACATGATAGTAAATGCATATAGAACATAAATAAAACAGTAGAAGACAAGCCATGGCGCTAGCCAGGGACAAACCCCAATGTGGGAAAACCCTTTGATAAATTCTTCTTATTATTCTTCATATTATTCTTCAAAAGTTCAGCAAAGAGAGAGAGATAGTACAATATGCAATATTTACTTGCCCAATCAAAGTGAAATCCATCCAAACAAACAACAACCATAGAAAGCCCTAACTGGAAAGTCAACAGGGCAGAATTTGACCTCCAAAACAACTTGGTCAAACCCAGTCAACTCGGCCTCCAACAGTCATCTGAATCAACCCAAAATAGTCCCAAAAAACTTAGTCAAACTTGGTTAATGCAGGTCAACGCTGCAATCAAACCCTTCTACAGTCAACGCTCGTCAAACAATACAGATTGCCTCACTTTATGTTCCCAAAAACGTAGCTTGCTCAAATAGAAATTATCCCACCAAAATCGTAGTCAAACAAGGTCAACATTGTTGGTCAAACGCTAGTCAGACGTCCCTGAAATTCGGTCAATGTTGAAATAGAAAATTTTTATTCTTCTTCGCATGTGTGGAGAGAGAGAGGAGCCCATAAATCCATACCCAATCAGATGAGGAGAGAGAGATGTATGAGAAGATGAGCGATGTCCAAGTGAGGCAAAGGCACCTTCTATTTATATGCAAACGTTGAGGATGAATACATGTGACTGTGGGGATTTTGAGCCTACATTAGTTTGTTGGCCGTCCTTGACAATTTGTCCATAAACAAAATAAATTCATAATTCCATTTGTACATGTCATAATGAGATGATCTTTAGATCAATCCTACACCTCTCGAAGAGAGGAATCCAATAAAAATATCAGTTGCATCATATGAGCTATCCAAGGTGGAGTTTGGCCCTAGTTTCCAAATGTAACACCTTCACTACTGTACCACCGAGATCATTTATTGTTGCATCTTTGTTGCACCTTGCTACACTGAGGTCATTATTGCATCATTGCTACACCACCGAGATCTTCATTAGGACAATGAGATCTCTACGCTGAGATATGAGATTTGTACCGAGATCAAGATCATGACCTTATAACTACTATGATTACGTCTATGCCAGGATCAGGAGTGTGTCTAGAATGTATGCCAAGAATGTATCACAAAGATCCTCTTCATCACAAATATACCAAGACTGTGACTATGTTTAATATGTTGAGACAGTGATCATCGAGACTGTGACTGTGTCTAGAATGTATGTCGAGACAATGAATGTTATGGAGATACATGTATGTCAAGGCTACTAGGAGACAGGTTCGAGTCATTTTCTGTGATATCCACCGAGACTCTACTGAAATAACTTGAGCTTGATGACCGGAATGCTTTACCAAAATCTCAAAGATTTGCGAGGTACAATGACTGTAACTACCCACGAAAGTGCAGACACGTCCGAGTTCTCTTCTGCCCTCCCGTAATGCGGATTTCAGACCTTGTACCCATCTGAGAATTGCAAGGAATTCAAGTTCCTGTATTTGATCTTTTATGCAGACCCTAGCTGGGTATTTATAGTGGTTTGCCTCACATATTAAGTCGACATGACAGTGTTAAGAGATGTGTCTATTGATGCAAGCTGACACGATATTCCTTTAATTCGACTTGTTGGTCGACTTCTTCAAGAGGGATTGTGCTTGCCATTGGAGGGCTATTTGACAATGTTTATGACTCAAATACATTTGATACATGCCCAAGAAGGGTTCTTCCTACATGACATTGATTCTTTGACCTTTAAAGATAAATCCTAAGGCTCTCAATGGGAGCAATCTATACATAAAAATTCTTGCTTATGAAACCCATGCAGCAATACATACAAAAATAATTTTATTCCTTTTATTTCATCATTTACAAAGATCATGTCATTATGAAGAACAAACCTAGTTACCCTTTCTTCAACATTCCTCTTCGACAAAGTGAATGCTTGTCAAACTTGCCTTAAAGCAGTTGCATCTTCTCCTTGACCTAAATTTTCAGACCAGCAATCCTGACTGCAACTTTCGACCTATCTGCAAAAACTCATTATTGCTATGAGAAGCCCTTTATTACAGTGCTTACCAATTTTGACTCTTCCACTTATCCCCTATAGTTGCAAGTTCATCATGAACTTCCGAAATCCTTGTGAGATACAAAGTCGCATTCTCTGAACTTCCCATCTTGATGTCCCTAAGCTTCTCTCTCAATACCGTCTTCCGATTTGCATTTTTGTTCTTAAACAATGCTTTCAGAGCTTCCCACATGTGCCATGCAATCTTATTTCCAGTGAGATGAGATATCAAGTGATCTTTTACTCCATCAAGAATGATCAACTTGGCCTTTGCCTCTGCTAGCTTACATAAAGTCAAATCTACCGCATCAATTGGCTTTGTAATCTCGGTGTTAGCATGATCCCATAGACCATTCACTAACAATACTAGCTTGATTATTTCCTTCCACAAACTAAGTTATTCCTTTCAACTGATCTTCAAACCTCAAGCCAAAAACCATCTTGACCAACTCTCCTTCCTTCGATAGGAAGACCACTCAGCTCCCTCCTAGACTTGATCCCTATGCACATTTTTGACCCAACTGCTCTTCAAAGTAGCTATGAAACAATGTTAGAATTCCACACACCGCAAGTTTGGTCTATGCCTTAGGTAGGAAACATAACACACTGAAAGTGCCTAACTTTACAAAACTTTTACATGGCGGAAAATTACACCAACAATTAGATCAATAGACAATACAAAAGAATTAAGTGCCAAAAACCTATTTCTTATCAGTCCTTTAACAAGAAAACCTCAGGGCTCCCATACCAAGGATAGCAACCCTTTACATCCTTGTCCAATACACAAAATAGAATGTCTATCCTTTGCTTAAATACTCAGGGCTAAGGCTTTGTTCTCTAAGCCCTCTCTACCCAAACAATAATATAGTGGCAGTCCTTTGCCCACCTTAATTCATCCAAACAATAAATAGCATACCAAACAATAGCTTTCACCTTGTTGCAGTAGACAACACTCCTTTTCCATCCCCAGCAACCCACTTGAAACCTTCTTGTAGCCCACTCATCCAGCTTCCTTTTGCAGATACAGGCGTTTCTCTTAGCCCTGTTCTCGACTTGTTATTTTAGCCTCGACCTTTCTTCTACAGCAATGCACAGGCCCTAGAGCCTGTGGCCTTTCTCCTTGGCTGTAGCCTTCTCTGGCTTGCTAAAACAACAGAAAACTTTGTCATCAAGTGTCCTTCATTGTCCTTTCCCTTATGTGGCTCCTTTGCTGCATTTGTCACTATACACAAGAAGAAATTATACTTGATTTCTCTTGTCTCCAAACATCTCCATTGGTTTGTTATTTATATTTGTCCTTAGGTCTCTTAAGAAGCCCTCTTTTTTTTCAAGAGCCCTCCAACTAAACCTTAACAATAAATTATAATTTCCTTGGGTTCCAAGCCCACTCTTTTGGGTCCAAAACCCCAAACTTTGGATGCATTTCCCACACACTCACTTTGTGGGTGTTTCTCTCTCACAAGCCTAGCACTAAGGGCATGTGAGAGCACCTCCTAATGCTACCCAATTTCAACACCAATAACCATGCTTTAGAGTTCAACCCAAAAAGACTAAATTAAATCAGAAGCATACAAAATGGGTGGAATTTCCACAAAGCTTTACATTTATCCTTAAACATATTAGTGGACAAGCTGATAAAATTTTCAATGCTTTAAGAAGGATAAGTTTAGTTTTGCAGGAATACAAAGTAAATGTGTTGGGTTTTGACCATTTGAAGGAGACATACAAGGATGATCTAGATTTTGGAAGAGCTTATGAAGCATGTGAAATCCCAGTCAGCAAGAATAAAGAGCCATGGGTGGGATATATGTTGCAGTAAGGACTGTTGTTTAAGGGCAACGAGCTTTGCATTCTTAGATGCTCCATGAGAGGAAATTTGTTGCAGGGAAAACACAGTGGTGGTTTGGCTGGGCACTTTGGACAAGTTAAGACTTTTTCCCAACTCGGTAATATTTATTATTGGCCAGGCATGGGATCTTAAGTAACAAGACTAGTTGAGAATTGTAGGATTTTCCAATATGCAAAGGGGGGAACTCAAAACACAGGGTTGTATCAGTAATTACTAGTTCCAAGCAGACCTTACGATGATGTAAGTATGGATTTTGTGTTGGGTTTACCTAAAACTCAAAAGAATGACGATTCAATTCTAGTTGTTGTGGACATGTTTTCAAAATTGGCTAATTTCATACCTTGTTTCAAAACTAGTGATGCAACTCATGTAGTGAATTTGTTTTCAAAGATATTGTAAGGTTGCACGGACTTCGCAAAAGCATAATTTTAGATAGAGACAACAAATTTGCGGGGCATTTCTGGAGAGCTTTATGGAAGAAGCTTAGGAAAATTTGACTTTTAGCTTAGCTTATCACCCTCAGAGAGATGGGCAGACTGAGGTAGTAAACATAAGTTTAAGAAATATTTTGAGAATCTTGGTCAATGCAATGGGACCCTTGCACAGGTGGAATTTGCTTATAATGGTTCTCCAAAAGGGAGTACGAAATTGAGTCTTTTCCAAATTTAGTATGGTCTGCAACCCAGAGGAATTTGTGAATAAAGAGACTTAGGAGAGGCAAAAAAGAGAAGTGCCAAGGGAGAATATTTCACTACATCAATGTAAGAATTACATGATCAAATGAAAAACAAATTGCAAAACAACAACAATAGATACAAGCAGAGAGTAGACCTGATAAAAAGAGATGGGAAACCTAATACTAACACATCTCAGAAAAGAAAGATTTCCAAAAAGAGAGCATAATAAGTTGAACTGAAGAAAATTGGGCCCTGTATGACCGTGAGGAAGATTTCTACCAACACATATGAGATTGAACTTCGATTGAACTTCCACCTGATGTTGAGATTTCACCCATTTTTAATGTTGCAGACTTATATCCCTATAAGGAAGATTAAGTAGAGCAAGCGACATATACACCTGACGGCAAACAAGCTCAGAAGATTCAATGGAAAAAACAGTTACCTACAACAGAACCATTGTAGGCAGAAGTAAATTTGGCTAAGGAGATTAAAAAGCAAGGAGCAAAGAAATATTTCCAATATTTGATTAAACGGATGTGCCACCAATTAGACAATGTATGGATGATTGTCACAGAGATACAAAAGTAAGGCAACAGAGTTGAAGATCTCATGCATAAGAGTCCATGCAAGCTGTTCATTGGGAGTCTAATGCAGGGGCATCACTATGAAGTTAACTATTGAACTCTATAAGGTGGAACAAGTTGTTACTAAAGGGAGTGGGTTCCCTTAATTTAGATTTAGGAAATAAAATTAGTTTGAAAAAAAATCCGTTTCGCCAAATCTGGACTTAATCACTGTTTTATTTAGATAGTTACTTTGCTAAGATTTGAATTGATTCGATCAATCCTTAACGGACATTGATTGATTTGGTGTTGAAAAATGTAATCGGGAAAAAGTAGAGATAGTTTTGGTACAGGAATAAGTGTTCAAGGCATAGAGAATGAAAAAAAGATGTTTTTATGAAGTCTAGTTCATGATTTTCTCTTCAGAATTCTGAGTTCGGTGCTTCGATTTCATATTTAATTCCCAATTACAGGCTATAAAAATCAGAACCTATAATTCACCACTCTATGTTTGATATGGATTATTAAAGCTTCATCGTTTAAGCCTAGCTGTAAACTTGTGAAATTGATGATGTGCGACATGAGATTTGGAAGGTTTTTACTATCACCTGCATCACTGAACTTCACATGCATAATATAATAACCTTAATCTGAAAGGCGTTGTCAACCAAGCGACAATTTTGCCTGGATTGCCCACTGTCATTTCTACCAGGAAAATTATTATTATTATTATTTTCTACCTGCAAATTGTTCTTTTTTTCCAACAATTTATAGTGTTGGAAATGAATTTGCCAAATCCTGAAGTTTAACAGCAACCCGGAATTCCAAAAATTTCAGTCGACTTTTATCAAAATGTCATAAAAATCTCACTTGAAAGCGAAATGGTCGCCTCTTTAGACTACACGAACTTAAAATATCCCCCGCGCTAGTTGCCACGGAAGTGAAACAAATAAATAAAATCTCAACTTCCTCATCTATGGAAATTTCATCAATCACATTGTCCTCGTCGATGAACTCTGATTTGCTCTCGTCCTCATTAGTCTGCCGCAGAAACCCTTCAATTAGTTATATTTATCCACTGTCATCCACTCAGAACTTGGGTTCCAATCAACAAAGCAGCAAATATAATTAGAATGGAAAAATGAAATGAGGGACTATTATATACATAATGTGCCCCCTTATCCATTCCGACCATACAGTCAGTGGCCCTTTCCAAGAAAAATAGAAATTGGAGTACTTCTAGCTTTGATGCTAGCGGTGTTTCTTCCGTAACTACTTATGTTTCTAGTTTGACTGCCAGTGCTACTTCCACTACTTGTGGTGGATATAGGTAAGGATTTCGCTATCCTCTCGCTCTCAACCTACATATATATATGCTACTACCTCGGTCTGCAGGTTCTCGACAGAATAGCAAATGTCATATATTTATCAGTGTACCAAGCTGACAAAGTGCTATATAACTAATCCTGCTCACAGGAGAGGTACGCATGCAAACTGCAGAGACAATAGTCCACTTGAACCTGTTACACCAAAACCCTTTACCCTAGGGCAGCCCTGCTTTCAATTCCATCATGAACTCGCTCATTTGCATGCATTTAGGGGGAACGAGTGCTCAAACCATATTTGCATCAAAGGTGTTCTCTTTTGAAAGAGCTCACCACCGACTTTTGTCTACCTTTTTATTTTCCACCGTCCATTGGAAGAACAATTGTCATGGTCTTCCATGTTGATTTGACTCCATTTTAGGAAATGCATGCGCAAAGCCGACTATTATGTGATTGATGCCATGTCGAGCCTTTCCTAGCACGAAAGCTAGCCTTGTCTGCACAATTAACATGCCCAATGGCAATGTCCCCATCTGCGTGAATCAAATACAGCTCATAATACTTCTTCGGAAAATTCCAGTTTTTCCTCACAGTCAAAGCCTTACGGATCTCCTTGTCCACAAACTCGATCTCATTCTTGCACTTTTTCACGGTCTTTTCCTGAGGCAGAGAGAGATTTGAGGTAATTCATGAAAATCACTCGCAATCGATAGCCAATTTCAATAATGAGGGGCGGCTCTGCGAAAATTAGTTCGGGAGTCCAGCCGTGGGTACTTAATAAACATTGCTCCCATAGGAAAACCACACCTTTGATTGTCAATTCCCAACGTTTAAAAACAATTTTGCAACAACATGCCCTGTTACTGTAGATACTTGATAATATTCAACATCTGAGCACACTTCTATTATGCATTTCGGGTCGCACTTTCTTCTGTTATCGAAAGAATTACAAATCCAGAGTTGATTGAAAAGTTATGACAATTTTCTGCATGAAATATTTGAGTGTTGTGAATCCATAATTATCGTTTGGCAAACACAAATACAGACAAAGGTCATTGCTCTCCTTGTTAATGTCACAATGACTGTTGGGATTGTTGGGATTTGCAAACCTCAGTTTGAGTATTCATGCTGACTATGCATCATTATCTCGGCCGTGCGAGTAAACATTTATAAAAATAATTCCAAAGCAGTGTTGCAGAATACTTTTAAAAAGTTCGCAGGTTGAATCTTATCGGGTAATAGCGGTTGTTGATGAAAATCCTTTGGTAGGTGTCACCTAATAATATGGTAAAACGAGTTTTTGATGAAAATCCTCTAGTGATTTGGTTTTGGTAACTAGCCTGTATCGTTTTGGTAACTAGCTTGGATTATATATTTTGTTTCTCATTGGTAAAATCCCAAGAGTTAAATATCCAAATTATTATTTTGGATTGGTATTATAAATTGGTCATATATTTGAGTATTTTAATATTAGCATTATTTTGGGTTGGTATTGTAAATAGATCATATATTTAAGTCTTTTAATATTGTTGTTTTGGTGATATTAAGTTTTAATAATTTTTTATTAATTATTATTTTAAAAGAAAAGAAAAAGGGAATCACTTTATATTTTAAAATTTTTTTTATATAATTATTTTTTATTAGAATATTATTTTTTTATTTTATTTTTTTTTTTTTTTTTTTTATTTATACTTTAAAAAAATTGCAAGTCAAATCATCTCCGGTAATATAGTTATGAATGAAAATCCTCAGGGGAGTCTATCGTTATGATATGATACAATGAGTTTCGTAATAATATGATACAACTAATTTTTTGTTTGGTTTTGGTAACTGGTCAATATCATATATTTTGTATTTTGTTTGTGTTAATAAAAATCCAAGAATTAAACATTGAAATCATTATTTTGTATTACACTGAAAATAAGTTTTAAAATTTTTACATATATTTTAATATTCTAATTTTGAAGATTTATATATGGTAATTTTTATTTATATATATATATAATATAATGATTTAATAAAAAATTACAATATATATATATATATTGTATATATAATCACTCTATTTTTAAAATTGGGTTTATTTATATTTTTTTTTACTTGATTAAATAATTTTTTATTCAATTTTTATCATAGATTTATTATTATTTAATTTTTTTTTAATGTTTATAAAAAAATGAATTATATTTTTATAAATTTGGGTTTTTTAAATAATATTATGCATTTTTATAGTTGATATTTTGAAAATGAATAATATTTATTTTGCATTCTACATAAGATAAATACGAATCTTTAAAATTTTATGTATACATCATCAAAACTAATAAATTTACATTTAGAAAATTGGAAATGTTTATATATATTAAATTATATCCTTTTACATTTAAAGATATCTAACTTTTTAAAAATTTTATGTTTACACCATCAAATCCGAAATTTTCATCAAGCAAATTGTCTTTTCTTAGATAATTTGGAATTCTATATAAAATTAATTAAATTATATATTATAATATATATATATAGTATATATATATTTATATATATATATATATAATTATTTTTGAGATGTTTTAAAAAGAGTTTTATGTTGTCTTTTAAATCATGAAGGTGTGTGAACTTTGCTTCAAAATGTTTTCATGTTCTTATGTATTAAAATTTTTTTTTTTTTCCTTTTGTGTGTAATCTCAGTAGTTTTGAGAATCTTGTTAGGTTTTAGACTATAATTATATGAAAGGTGTGTTTGATTACTCGAGTTTGTATTCTTCTGTTCAATAAAAGGAGGGATACAAAACTAAAAGTATGGCATAACCAACAAAGAAAAACTACCTTTCACAAGTTCAATCTATTTATCTTTCACAGTATGTGGATGTGTCCAAATGTTAAATGTTTTCATGTGTCCAAATGTCAAATGTTGACTTTAGCTATGAAGATAGAACATTAGTTTCTGGCTTCAATGTGTAGAGACAATGCCTCATATGTTCGCATTTCTAGCTTTTTAGGGGCTGGAATTTCCTTGTAGTCATGACTTTAGAGTGTTGTAACTCTCATTGTGCCATTATGTATATCTTTTTTAAGTAATATATGTTGTATTTCCCTCATTGAAAAATAAAAGAAAAATGGAATCCATTATAACATCTTATTTTGTAGGTGACAAAAAGACCTCATTTGTCATGGCTGATAAAAGTATGCATATGGCATTATAAGATCTTGTGGTGGGTACATTAAATAGAGATCTCTTTTGAGTTGTAAAATTTATAAACAAAAATTTATGAGTATTTGTGATATTAAAAGGTTTTTTGAAATTAAAATTTAGTTATGAACTTAGAGTTTCTTTATGAGCATGCATTCAATAGTGGGTTTTATTTTTGACAAGATGATCTTCTCAAATCTACTATTCGTTCAGTGTATCTTTGCACCTTTAGGGGCAATTACTAGTTTAAGAGTTGGGTATGCTTATACTCTTTCCACAATTGGAATTTGGTTGCAAGTGTGGTTACATTGTGTTGTTCAGTGTATCTTTGCACCTTTAGGGGCAATTACTAGTTTAAGAGTTGGGTATGCTTATATTCTTTCCACAATTGGAATTTGGTTGCAAGTGTGGTTACATTGTGCTGTGTGTAGCGGGGTTGCAGGGGTGGTAGCTTGAGGTTCTGTATTTTGGGATTTTTTTTTTTATGCAAATTTAATAATGGTTGGGGGTTTTAAGGATGGTGGGTAAAACTACTCATGGTTTTGATCATGATGGTATTTTGGATATCTAGAGTTAATGGATTGAGGTTTATGAATGTTTTTGCATGTATATAATGTATTGTAACATTGAAATAAATATAATGAAAAATCAACTTTCTCTGTATTTTTTATGTTTTTGTACAAGTTAACACTAACTTAAAAAAATCCCTAAATTATTTTGACTTTTCTTAAATATTTTCTGAGAGTTATTAGTGATACTTTATTTCTTATTTAATTGCTTCTCAAAGTTGATAGTCATACTTTATTTCTTATTTATGGTTAAATTTTTTTGTTCCATATTGGAAAGAGCATACATTCTTCAACATTTATATATAATGTTTACAAAGAGGTCAGTCAAAGGGAATCACCTTTATGGGTGGTTTGCCACTGAGAGGAGAGTTGCTAAGGTAAGTGAGAGGTTAAGATATTATTTCATTCACTTCATGTGGGAGTTCAAGGTTTTTATATAAAGTTGTAGCTCATTAAGCATAAGCAAATTTTTCTCCTTTCCTTTATTAATGTTCAATAAGACTATGCCCAACAATTTTTTCATGTGCTAATAACTTGGAAATAATGCTTACATTAGTAAATAGGTAATATTAGTTGGTTGGTCATTGAGAAATTTTCTCAACTAGTAATTACTTTTTTGGAATATATTGGATCTCATAAGCATTATTTATGTGGATTTGAAGGCAATATACGAATATTTTTGTGTGCACCATGTCTTCTCCTCCAATTTCTTTTTTGGTATCAGAGATTGTAAGGGCTTGACTTCCTCAAGGGACAACCCAAGGAGATGAAAGATATTTAAGGATTAAATCCCTATTTTGTATATAGATTAGTTAGTTTGTGAGTGTTTGTTTTCTGATTGTTGCAGTGTTAGAATTTAATATTTTTCTCATTGGGCATGATTGGAAGGAGCAACCAGAGTGTGGAAATCATGAACACTATGTGAGGATAAAGCATGGAGCTGGAACAAAGTCTTGAAAGCTCATAGAAGCAGATTTTTCTTCTTTGCAAGACAAAAAAGGACACGAAACTCATGCTTAGTTTACAACAAGGGGCACACACAGTTAGAATCAGAGGCATATCGGGCAGCCAAGGAATGAACACTGATTGAGATTTGTGACCATCTGCAACATTGATGTGTAAATCTACCATTGCAAAGTATTGATTTGAGTTTTATTTTTCCTAGAGACAGATGTTATGAAAAATAATGAGAGGGGGGGTGAATCATTATTTTACACACTTCAATTTCAATTTCTTATTCTGACTTTTATATGTGACAGTTGTAAAGAAAACTAGTGTATGTATACGACTGTTACTATAAAAACCCACACATATCCAGATAAATTATCTGATCACTTGTGAAGTATTAATCAGAGCATTATTATTCCATTATTCATAAATTAAATAGTAATTATGAGCAGTTAAGAAGTAGATAGAACATTAACACACAAACCATATGAACACCAAAATTTTAGGTGGAAACCCAATGTGGGAGAAAACCATTATTGATGTTGTCTCTATCTTCTTCTTTTATTAAAAATAATCTTCTTACAATCATGTATTGATGCAGACTTTAACCGGTACATAGACTCCTACTTGCAAAATACTACAACCTTCTACCATTTTCCAGCTCCTACTAGAAGAGAGATACAACCCCTTTCTAAGGAATACTTCCTCAACTCTTTCTGGATCACTTTTCAGAATGTTTCAAACTCGATCCACTCCCAACAATTCTGAAATCAACTATTCAAATACTGAATCATCAAATCTACTAATGAACTAATGCAACTAGATCAAACTAGATCATAACAAATCATACCAATGCATAGCCACTCATCAACATAACAAGCCAAACATTGTTACCCATCACAGAAACCAACTCTTGCCACTACAAACCCTGATCAAGCATGCATTAGATTGTATACGCTACTATTTTTAATCATACCTGTGTATATATGTGCTTCTCCTAAAGAATAATCGCGTACAAATCTCAAAATATTAATACATGAATATGAATTGCTGTTACACTGAATCAATCACTGAATCACATGCCGAACCCATCACAGAACATTGAACCAAATACAAATCACAATACAACAATATCATCAACATTTTTTAGTTCAACCCAACCAGTATTATCAAACACATATTATCATGAGAGAGACAGAATTGATAGACAACAACAAACATAAGACAATTGATCAAACATCATTAACAGTTTATACTGCAAAACCCTAGAAGATGTATGCAACTCTTATAAAGAACACCCGTGTATGTACGTGCTTTTTATACTTGACACCTACATACAGATTCCATACTTTTGCATAATATATATGCAACTCCCCTGAAGTAGATCTATGTATGTACGTGACCTCTTTGAAGAAAACTTATGTGCAAATCTATAATCACTGAATCATGCCTTTGTTGCAACCACAAAACATACTTCGCAACCCTTACCGTCAAAAGTTCAAGTGAGATTTTCATTACCATCACATATCTATCATTGTTAGTCATAATCATAAAAGATCAAGAAATCATGTCCATTAGTCACTACAATGCTTTCAGGTCTATCAAATCTGAACCTCCTTCATGCTCCTTGGTGCACACCTGTTTCAGATCAAATCATTCATCAGTAACCCATACCTTGCACACCTAACACTTTGATCTCCATCTCCTTATATATCTTAGGCCTTAGCCAATACCTTAGGCTAATCCCTTAGTAATGTCGATGGTATCCTTTGACAGATTCAAATATCTGTTGTCGCGCTCATTACTTGGGCCAATACCATGGTAAAGACCCATGGTATTGACAATATCATGGTGCCGAAACCATACGTGACTTTTCTTCACCATAACCATGTATGTAGGTGACCTTTATTCGCAGGACCCACGTATACTTCCCAAACTTCACCTTTATCATTCCTTTTGTCTCTGAACTGATATTCATTTGTCTATCTCACTTGTAGCATCTACATTAAAATCATGCTGACATCTTTATCAAGTAAGTTGCCATTAAGGACAACACATTAGTCATTATGCCAACAATCTCCCCCTTTTGACTTGATTGCAACAACTTTGGTGTTTGGTCACCACCACCTGTCCATCTGTTAGTACTTGCAAACACACCAAGCTAAGCACCAAGAGACACCAAACATTCTTCTCCAAACACCAAGATACTCTCCCCCTTTTGCATCAAGGGAAAAGGGTTGACCAATGTTGAATGAAGACTTCTTTCTCCCTTTATAGAGAGGATCATTGTAGGTTTGATCTGCGGAATATGAACACTGACCATGCTCCCCCTGAGCATATGTTGAATCTTCTGGGATATTTTCAATGAATTAGATGACTCTATGACTCAACCAAGTATTGCCTTTCCTATCACCAAGGACTCTACTTGCATCAATCACCCACATAGTGAGATTACATATTTGACTCAACATTACATCAAATGCCCAAAATGGTATATATAGGAGACAAATGGTACAATTATAAATGAAAGCGTGTAATTAACAATTTTAACTTACATAGCATTATAATAATATAAATGTAATAACTCAATATATAGGGCTTAATAAGGGGTTTTAGGGTAAACATGGAGCTTGTCTAGGGATTAACATTCTCCAAAATTTCCTACCTAATAACTTCATGGTAGAAGAAAGGAGTAAAATTTATGTGTATTAGAAATGTGAGGAGAGTTTCTAGCAACTAAAACATATTATTACCAATGCACAAATTGTGAAAATAATAGACCCAAATGGAGGTTTTGTAGTGTGCATAAATGCATGTGGAATTAACGAAGTTCTTATGAAACATGACCATGTGGTATGTTATAAATCCCAAGATATAAAATATCATGAAGAAGAATTGAGTCACCCATGATCTATAACTTGATACCATAATCCATGCATTGAAGATGTAGTGTCATTATTTGATGTGTGGGAAATTTGTACTAATCATAGATCACAGTGGACTCATGAATTATTTTATTAGCCACATTTGAATGCTAGACAAGCTAGGTGGTTCTATTTCCTTAGTGAATATGACTAAAATTGGCATATAAAAAGGAAATAAAATAAAGTAACAAGTGCACTAAAAAAACTTGCAAGTTATAGATATGGAAGCCATCAATGTTTATGAATCTAACCTAAAATCAAAGTGAAATAAGATCTTGTTGATGATGAACACTTTATCCAAGTAATAAATGGTTTGTAGCAAGAACAATCTAAGTTGGAATATAAAAGGAACCATATGATTGAACAAGGTTTGTTGATCTACAAGGATAGATTGTACATTCTCAATTCGGTAGACCCAATAAACATTTTCATGGATGAAATTCATAAGAAGCCATACTCAGGACACCCATCCTACCAAAATATTATTGTTTTAATGAGGAATCAATTTAATGGTTATTGAATGGAAATGAATTTTGCAAGATATATGTTGAGTCCCAAACTTACATCTTCCCTACATCCCTTTCTAGCCTTTTTCTCCAGTTACCTGAACCTCTAAGCTATCAATTCATTGCATGTTAGTTTAAAATGAGCATATAAATGGTTTCCTAACTATGTTTTGTGACTGCTGTTTGATTTAGATTTTTGTTCAACCGGCTGCGAAATCTGTCAATTTCCGTAGCCAGAATCAGTTTTCGCAGCCTTTTTGTTAAACTCTATGCTACAGGTGTCTATTGAAGAACTCAGCCACATGGGCAAGCTACAAAGGATGTGGACAGGGAACGTGTCCCCTTGGTTCAGCCAAATCATCCACAGAAGCCCGCGGTCAAAGCCGGTCAAACGGTGGTCAACACAAGGAGTTTAGCGGTGGCACGACTCTGTTTTCATCACAAGGAGGATTACGTGGCAAGGTCCTGAGTTTTAGGAGGTGTGCTAACACCTAGGGACTGCTCGTGGACCAAATCCAACAAACCACCTCCTTGGATTTACTTCCCACGGCTACTATGCTGCTAAATTTCTGATTATGGTCTTTTACATGTCTGGCTACCAGTGCAGACCTTGTGAATTAGGTATGTATTTCCTGCTATAAATAATGCATCTTCATATGCATATAGGCTAGTTGTTGTTGTGTAATCTTGACTATTTGTACGAGCCATTGAGCCGAGACTTAGTTTCTATTTTATGACTGTATTGCAATATATGAGAAGACACTGATTTTGAGTTCAAATCCGTGATTGGTTTTGATTGACCGAGGTTGCAGAGGGCCCCTGTACACCAAGGTCCTGTAGTTGATGCATAGCTTTATGTTTTTTCCTTCATTTTACACTCTTGATACCATAGATGTTTGTTGTACATATTAACTTGCTCATGGTATTTATGTTATTTGCTATCCATAGCTTCTTTTATGCTATTAATTGATTGTCAACTGATCAGTGTTTGCATTTCAAGTTCTAATAGGAAGCCCGAGCAATGCATATAGTTTTTGATGACTAATGACATGATGGAATTATCTTGTCCTACTGCTGATTTGTTTTATTGGTTCTAATTCCAGCATTGTTTGTTTCTTTAGCTTTGCTTTGTTCATTTACTTTTTTGCAAGATAGATATTAGACTATTCATATCATTCTTCAGTTACCTCCTATAGCCATAGCGAGTCGAATGGTGAGGGATTGAGTGTGAATGTATAGTTTGATACTAGTTTATTTACTTTTGCAAGTTAGTGATTAGATTACTCATAACATTCTCGGTTACCTCCTATAGCCAGAGCGAGTCGAATGGTGAGGGATTGTAGGATGAATGTGTAGTTTAATCTTAGTTTTATTTTATGCAATTTAGATATCAGATTAATCAATTTGTGTATGATTACCTCCTATAGCCAGAGCGAGTCGAATGGTGAGGGGTCAAAATTGAGTTGATGTGATATGATTTACTTTACTTTGCTTACAGTTTTTAAATTGCTTTGATTTCAGCCTTTTCTTTTCTTTATACAGCAGCAAGGATACTGGGTTTCATAGTCACTAGTTCACTATTTTGTTCATTAGAATCTAGGCACCTCTTGATTTCATCATTGTAAGTTTGAACACCTTTGGAACACTTTGAAGTTTGGAAATTATTTTAAAGGCCATCATTACCTTGAATACTTTTGTCCATACTTGATTACTAGAATCACCATCTCACACACCATCTCACATTAGGGAATCAACAAGAAGATAAATCCAAAAACAAATAAAAAAAACTAAAAGTGACAAAGAAATAAGAAAATGGTTATCTTGCATAGATAGTGCACTTCACTTCAACAGTTTACGACTCCCGGATTGACAATTTATATAGCAATTTAGGACACACTAAATTGACCAAACAATATATAACAAGATGCCTTGAATGCTAATAGGTTAAAGATGAAAATCAACATCTAATAGACTTATTACATTATTTGACACTTTTAGGGTGGAAATGGGAGGTGATAACAATGCCATTTATCATAAGGATATCCAAAATTCTAAAGATACGTGGTGGTATCATTCTTGTGCCTAATGAATTGAGCAAGGTTTCCCATTTTATTCCCATAAAATCCACCTATAAAGTAGTGAACATTACATAAATTTTCATGAGATATATGTTTAGATTGCTTTGGATGTTTATAACAATCATATTACACAATGATCCAAAATTTACATCTATTGTTTTGGCATGGATTGTTTTAAGGCTTGGTACTCGGTTAAACATTTGTACTTCTCCATCCATCAAAAAATGAGTAAAATGAGAGAACCAATCAAATACGTGAAGAAATGCTCCATATGTATGTTTATGTTATTAATAGAACAACTAATTAGGAGGATTAACTACATCTTTTAGATTTTGTCTACAAAAATGGATAGCAAGAATTACTAAATATTATTCCATTTGAGGTTCTTTATGGAAAAATATGAAATACTCCAATAGGTTGGGATAATCTGATGAGCATAATCATTCTTAAGTCATAGATGCTTAAGAAGATGGAACAAGAAGTCACACTATGATTAAGAAAAATATGAAGACAAATAAAGACATGAATAAAAGTTATGCAAACAAGAATATAATTCATAAAGAATTTAAAAATAGGGAAAATGTTTACCTCAAAGTTAGACCAAGAGGAAGTTCCCTAAAACTTGGAAAATATGCCAAAATTGCACCTAGATATTATGGGCCAGTTGAGATACTAGATAGGATAGGACCATTAGTATAAACTTGTATTGATTGATAAGATTAAAGTACATAATGTTTCCCATGTTTCATTCCTTAAGAAATATGTATTATTCTAACCATGTACTTCATTGGGTCATGATTAAGGTGGAACCAAAAGGAGAGTTCCAACCAAAGACCTTATGTATACTAGAAGGGAAAGTAACATAGTTGATGAACTAATTCATCACACAAGTGTAGGTGCAATGAATGCCTTTTGTTTATATGAAGCCACATGGGAAATGGAGGATCCCATGAAAGGAGGGAAATCCATTTATGTTTTAAATTTAGCATACAACTTAAAAAAAAAACATTAATGATGATTTTAATTCCAATGGGGGGGGCGGGGGAAGGGGTGCATAATATTGTAGTTTCAACCCTTTGGAGGTATTGAACTTGATTGTGTATAAGTTAAAATTTTATTTTTCATTATCTTTGTTTTTTTCCACAAGATGAGGTAGAATTTGATGGTGATTTGAACAACATATAAACATGATCACTTTGAATATAATAAAAATTTCCAGGTTTACTAAGGGAAAGACCTAAGTGTCTATGAGTTCACTAGAGGGGAAAGGTATAGGGTCCCAAAAGGAAAAGGATTGAACTATGTCTCATGAGCTTGACATACCCAATATATAATATCTTCTATTTGATTGTCCTACTTATACTTTTTCTTAATGTTAATGCTCATTAAATTAGGAGCCTAGTTAAATGACTTAATTATCTCAAGTAATTATTTCCTACCTTCAAGAAATTACCTCGTACTTTCAATATCAACCAAGTCCTACATTTAGAGAACCAAGAAAATGGTGGAGGGAAGGCTCCTTTTTCTCACCCATTTTTTCCTACTAGTTTGAAGTAGGAAAGGGAAAATTAAGAAAAAGTGATCCCTTGAAGGAATAAGAAGAGTTTCCATGATGAAAAACCGTCTCAATGCTCATGTGATCCATGGAGACATCAAATATGGATTGTTATGTGATATTAAGAACCAAGAATGAGACATGATATGTCCTCTTAAATCCTTGAACATTTATATCCTTGTTGGGTCATCCAATAAGCAACATACTACTAGAAATGAAATTTGAAAGTAGATTGAGAGTTGACTCCCTACTACATATACTAATTAGCACAAAGAGTAAGAATATTCCTACATAACAAGAAAGAAAAGAAGTGAGTGTCTTCTTGTGTTGAATGGGGTAATAGAGTAAGTCAAAAAGTTGGTCTAGCTAAAATATTGAACAAAAACCTTAGCAATGGATTTCTTGGTTGATCATGGAAGTTTTTGGTGAAGAAAAGAGTGACCTAGGTATCCTAAACTTGTCTTCTTCGCCTTAGTGGTATCATAGCCTAGAAAGAAGGTGACATCTATAGATATTTTTCCTATGGTTGAGAGGAAAATTTATTACACCCAATATGTTAACTTGGAAATTAATTTGTGATTAAGAAAAATGTTCAATTTCTTCTCTCATATATTTTGTTATCTAAATGCAGATATGTCCTAAAAACATATTATCTCAAATATGTAATAAAGAAGTTATGATAGAGGACACACAAAGGATTGGCATGAAGGGTTTTGTAATAGCCTCGGGTTAAAAGTTCATGTAATAAAGGTCAATAAAGGAAAAATAAGACTAAGGTCATGGGACACATATTCCAAGTTGAATGTTGGGAAAAACCCTATAGTGGACATCACTTTTGGTTTGTTAATGGCTAAGGAAATTGGAAAAATCAAAGAGGCATTAATTGGCATTTTATTTATGAAATAAATGAAAATAGGAGAAAAGGAAGGTGAAGAGATGCAGATTTGCATGAGAGGGAATTAGAAGGAAAATAAAAGAAAATGAAGAAAATAAAGGCCTTAATGATAAAAAGGCTTCTGAGGATCAGTTCACAACCTTTTTTTAGTTTTGTTTTGGAATTAGTGAGAAAGCGAGAGAGAGAGCACCAAGAGGAGAAAGCAAGCAAGAAAGCAAAGGAAGGAAAATGACAAGTAAGAGTAAGCAGCGAAAAGCAAAGGAAAGAAAGGAGTACATTGGATCAACAACTTCAGTGGGAAGGTTTTGTAGGTAACAAGTTGCATGCATGATTTCCTAGCTGAGGTGTGAATGCATGGTACATGAATTTGTTTGTTTGGTTCATTTGTTGTCATTATTATGGGTTTTGCTTGGTTTGACAGTGATTTTAGCCTTGCCTTGCCACTTCTTGGATACCTATGGTGTGAGGGGATTCATTTCTTGGTTGAGCTTTGGATTTCCAGAATATTTTGGAACCGGGTGAGGTGGTATTAGGAAAAATTCCAAGGGCTGGGGGTGGAGATGTTTGTCTCTGGGAGGTCCTCCATTGGTGGGTGGAGACAAGCAAATTCCTGAAGGTATGGTGGTTTTGTGATCTCTTGACCGGTTTTGGTTAGATCACAGTAGTTTGAGGGTGGAGGTGGTTTAACGTTTAGATTCCCTTGGTTTATCCCATGAGATCACACATTCATGCTTGGAATATGGCATAGGGGTGATTGGCTAAAAGAAATATTTGGTTTACCTCAATCTATGGTTGGGTGGTACGTGGAAGTCCTTGACTTGGTTGCCTTTTGCATATGTTAATAAGAGTTATTTTCCTATTGTTATTTATGAAAATATGTATTGGTTATCATGTTGATTTGATGGTTATTCTATCAAGGTTAATATTATGGCTATATGTTGGTTATAAGCTTGATTTAAGATATGTTCTAACTATGGCTCTTGTTATGTTTGATAAGTTGATGAATAGTTGATGAATGCATGGGCTAACAAGTGTTATTGCAACTAATTGATAGGGAATTGGACATTCTCAGAGATTTTTAGCTAGAGTACAGAGATTTACACTCAAATATGGATTCACGACCTGTAGCTTACATGTTTACCATGTGTTTGATGAAATGCCTGGTATGTTGTGATTAGTATAGGTCAAGTTTCTGATTCAAGTTTGAATGTTTAGCTTTGTCTTCATGAGAAATATGATTATGAGAAGTTACAGGCAGTTCTAGGCAGTGGTTTGTGTTGGCATTATGATACATATGTTGTACTTGATGGCAACCCACTCATCTCAAATGATAAATTATAGTGCAACAAAGTTATTTTCTAGTTCATGCACTTTCATGCAGAGAAAAGTTCACGCACTTTCATGCAGAGAAAATTCACACACTTTCATGCAGAGAAAAGCGCACGCACATGGGAAATCTTATGGTTGGTTCATGGTATTAGTTCGACAGTTTTTGATCCTATGGTTTTGGTAAGTGGTATTGCATCCAAAAGTGTTGATCTCAAGTATTGGGTCCATGGTATTGAATTGTTATGGTTTTTGGTCCATGGTATTGTGAAAGGCCTAAGGCTATAAAAGAGGAAGGAGATCATTTGGCAAGGCATTTTCTGAATGATTGAATATCTGATAAAGTGCTAGATCTGGAATACTGTGATTGGGTTATGGTGCAGATCTGGATCTGAATGAAGAAGGAACCTGAGCGCAAGGAGAAGGATAAGTTCTATTGATGGGTCAAAATCTTAAGGCTAGAATAGTGGTATCTCTATATGATTTTGATCTGTGATATGTGGCGCATGCTTGATCTATAAATCCGATAATCTGGGTTA
>APFE031008422.1:0-10029 GCA_000404065.3 Pinus taeda
AAAGAGAATGTTTTTATGTCCCATCCTGAAGGATTTGTTGTGAAAGGACATGAACATAAAGTATGCAAACTTGTGAAAGTCCTTGTATGGCCTCAAACAAGCACCACGAGCCTGGTATGAAAAACTAACTGAGCATCTTCTGAAACTCAACTTCAATCATTTTGATCTTGATGATGCAACTTTATTTGTCAAGAAAGTTGGCAAAACAGTTGTATATCTTGTGGTATATGTAGATGATCTTTTAATGAGAGGGAACAATGAAAGCTACATTGCATCCATAAAGAAGGAATTGGGGAAAAGTTTTGAAATGACTGATTTGGGCTATGTTCATTACTATCTTGGCATTGAAGTAACCCAACACCCAAAGTCCATATTTCTTTCTCAAAAGAAATACATTGGAGATTTGTTAAACAGATTTGGCATGACAGAGTGCAGTCCTCTTACTACTCCAATGGAACAAAACTTAAAGCTCACATCTATTGAAGGAAAGGAATTTGAGGATGCAACAAAGTATAAATAGCTTGTAGGAAGTCTCAACTACCTTACTACTACCAGACCAGACATTTCATTTGATGTTGGAATCCTCTCCAAGTTTATGCAAAAGCCTTGTGAGGGACATTGGTCTGCTGCAAAAGAAGTCTAAGTACTTGAAGGGAACTCAAGACATGGAATCAAGTAACACAGAGGTGGAATGACTTCAGTTTGATCGGATACTCTGATTCAGAATTCGATGGAGACAAAGAAAATGGGGTATCTACTTCAGGATATGTTATGGATCTTAGATCAGGAGCTGTCTCCTGGAGATCACAGCAAACAATTCAGTTCCAGCAAATTCCACAACAGAAGCAGAAATACGTGGCACAGCTGAAGCACAAAAGAAATTGTGTGGCTTCAGGAAATTTGAAGATTTGCCAGGTAAAACAATAAATCAACTCCATCGATGATTGACAAACCTCTGCATATAAAGTTGGCCAAGAACCAAAGTTCCATGATCAAACAAAGCACATCAATACTAAATATCATCTGATCCGACATCATGTTGAGGCCAAAACAATCCATCTACATCATTGTTCCACAAATGAGCAAATTGCAGACATCTTCACCAAAGTGCTTGGAAGAGAAAAACTTGAAAGATTCATAACGATGCTTGGACTCACCAACATCCCTTCAGGTTAAGGGGGGGAATGTTAACACCTAATCCTCACGATTGGGTGAATTTATGTAAACAGTTAAATTAGGAATGTGAACAATCATCAGGAGATGAACTGAGCAGTCACACCCTTTTGTATATAACAATAGCATACCTAATGAAATAAAATGAATCAGTTTTACTGCCTATTAGAGAGTTACTACCTGGCCTGACAGAACCTCTCTGCCTTGATCACTAATCCAAGGTGGCTCAAACAAATGTGAAGTGACATCTATTTCACAATATTTTCATTTGTACCTGTTTGAAAAGGTATCAACAACAATTGTTAACAACAACAGAAATACAGACAACAACTAGATGGACTAAACTCCTGCTTCAACAAAAGAAATAGATTTTCACATCTTGTGTATACCTCCATGTCTTACATCTGCATACGAATGATGGACTACATAACAAGCCCACAAAACATGCCTTTAAATACTTCATGTGGAAAAGATCTCAAGGATTCTTTTCAAAATATGAAACACTTCATCATCATCTCCATCTTGGAGACCACATCAACTTTTCTCAAGTCAATACTACATGCATGTTTAAACAAAGCAATCAACCCTTCAAGTTAATTACACATACATGTTCAAATACAAGGACAACATCAACATCCCTGTGTTCATGCACACCAAGCTTATGCATGCATTTCACTTAAGCACACTATACTTTCGAAGCTTAAATGAAATATAATGTTGCAGCAATAAAGTGAGCCTCCTACTCAACTTTTCCATTCACCTTCCTGGCAAAATCCTGCAACTTGCATTCCATTAACAAAGAAATGCAAATAGATGCATCAATAGACCTGCACATCAGCAACAACATGTGAATCATCCTAAAACACATCAATCATGGAATCTTCCTTTCCATTTCTGCCATTTTCTCTTTCCACCTTCTTCAAGTTTCGTGGAAGCATTGTTGGATTCAAAGTCCAACATTTTGCAGCAAGATGTCCTTGCTTATGGCAGTGAGTGCACTACATGTGCATCCTCTTGACAGCATGATTTGCCTTGTCCAATGGACATTTGGCTTCTTGCTTCCTTTCCTTCAAAAGTTTCCTATATGAGGCCATTCTCTTCCAACATCTAGAAACATTATGGTTATCCAAACCACAAAGGGAACATGCAATTCTTTTCCCATACTTACATGGAAATTTATTATGCTTAACATAATCAAAAGGAATATGGTTAGAACCAAATTTATACCTTCCTCTTTCACTTTTATTGCCTTCATGAGGAGGTGAATCAAATGAAGAAGTGGCTCCCTTTGGAATACCATCAATCTCTTCAAGGCTTTCAGAGTGTCCACAACTCTCTGGTTCAAGTGTGTGCTTCTAAACACCTGCATCCTGCAAATGATGTTTCAAGCTATTGCATTCCCCCTTAATACAATCTTCACACTCTTGAGGTAGAGGACCTAAAATGAAACTCCTTCTTGGAACTGTTTCAATGGCCTCCATGGCAGCTTTGGAACGCTTTCCATAAGTTTGTCCATAGCCAAGACCCAAATACTTAGGCCTTTCCTCAACTATTATTGGTTCAACAATACCCTGTGCATGTTTACCCAGGCCTTTTCCTTCATAGCCCATCTTGGACATTAGCTTGGAACCTATGCCTCTGGTATGTTTTTCAAAAGAACCAATATAAGCATTCTTAGAAGAATTTGAAGACAAACAGGAACTATTTACCTCTTTTTCAATTTGATACTTGACTAAGGCTTCTTTGGCAACAAAGAGTTGTGTCTCCAACTCATGCATCCTTTTTAGGTTCATATTTGCAATATGAAGTTTGCCTCTCCATTTCTTGCAATTTGTCATAAAGCAATTGATTCTCTTTCTCCACGAAATTCAATTGCTCTCTAAGTATGTTGCTCTTCCTTCCATCCTCATACATTTCTCTCACCATATCCATCATGGTGGAAAAATCTTGCTTCATGTCTTCATCAAAGACTCTTGTGAAGAAAGAAGAATTTGAGGACTCACTTGTAGAAGTAGTCATTATGCCAAAGAACAAAAGAACTTCAAACAAGATTAATAAAGAGCTTATTCAGCAACCTTTTGCAACAAACCTCTTGTGCTTCAAGGATTGCCTTGAGGTCCTTTGGGATAATAATAATGCCTTCAACCCTTCTTCCTTCTTGTCCTTCCTGGACTAAGCTATCAATAGCATTCCCTTCACCTCTGCAAACTCAAACAACAGTCAGTCTGCAACAAGCATACAATCAATCTCTGACTGTTTAAACACCTTTCAAACAAGCAATCTTTGCCTTGTCAATCAAGCATTCTTATATACCCTTCTTCGAAGGTGGGGTTAATCAAACCTCAGGCTCTGATACCACTTGATCTGAAAATGGGGCCTAAAAGGCTTCTTGTCAAGCTTACAAGAACCTCTCCCACTTCCAAAGCTTATATGTTCCCAAGATATTGTGGTTAACCAATGGCGGAATTAAAAGTGCTTGAAATAGGTGTATGCTTGTGTTTTGGTTTTAAACTGTTACCTAATATGAAAATGGGGCCTAAAAGGCTTGTTTTCAAGCTTACAAAAAACCTCTCCCACTTCCAAAGCTTATATATTCACAAGATATTATGATTAACCAATTGCGGAATTAAAAGTGCTTGAAAATGGTGTATGCTTGTGTTTGGGTTTTAAACTATTACCTGATCTGAAAATGGGGCCTAAAAGGCTTCTTGTCAAGCTTACAAGAACCTCTCCAACTTCCAAAGCTTATATGTTCCCAAGATATTATGATTCACCAATGGCGGAATTAAAAGTGCTTGAAATAGGTGTATGTTTGTGTTTAGGTTTTAAACTGTTTATGTGTTTTAAGTTTATTTGCTTGAACTGAAATGAAACATATAATAGCAAATAAAGCAGCAAATACAATGCAGCAACAAGCAATTACACATAACAGCAAGATAATATGGAGTTCACCCAAAACTCTCAGGCTACGTCTCCTTGAGCTCTAGTCAACTCGACTAGGCTCTCTGGGATTATGGCATAAGTCATTTTACAAGCTCCACGCTCAACTCCACTGGTTTATACAGAACACAATGGGCTTAGAACGCCATCTTATCCCTGGCTCTGAAGCTCTCCATATTTTTAGCTCTAGCTCTCGGCTCTGGCTCTAGCTCTGGCTTCTCTAAGCTCTCTCTCTCGACCTCTACGTGCCTCTGTAATTCGCTTGACCTCCAAGCGATTCTTGAGCAACCTTCTAGTGACCTCTTTCAGTCCTCCAGCCCTCTCGGAAACCTTCAGCTACCTTTAGTACTTGTGCTCTCTGTGTTTTTATCATGCATTGGTTGCAGTCCTCCATCATTGAAGAACCTGATTGTTTCCTCACAAGAATCCGTTTACAAATGGAAAAGAACAAGCGGGCAGGAAAACCCGGTCGCTTTGCCTTCCTCTGGCCGTGTCAGCCAAATAACGGAAATACACAGGAAACACATGCAAAACACATCATGGGCCTTTAGCCCAGACTTCAAATATTATGGAATCGGCCCTATAAACCTATCGCGTTCATCCAAATATCGCTTATCGTTATCGCTTAAGTGGGAGGTCTAAATAGCTCAATACACGGGAATACACAGAAATCTCGAATTCCCGAATTTCAAAATCTATGAAATCGGGTCTATAATCCCTTTCGGGTCCGCCTTTGGTCGCCATATTGCATCGTATTGTCACATGGTCAAAACCCATTTACACGGGAAATACAAAGAAAATCTAAATTTCCAGATTTCAAATATTATGAAATTGCGCTTATAAACTCCATCGGGTCTGCCCTTTATCGCAAGTCGCATATCAGCATATCACTTGCATTGGCCCTTTGTATCGAGGCTTCGTTGATTGCCAATCGCCAATATCGTCGATCGCTATAGGCCTCGTCGCTATATCGCAATCGTCATATTGCATTGGTAACGGCCCAGGGGTTCTTTCCTTTGGTCATGCCGATCGCCGATCTGCTAATCAAATCCTGACCATTGATTCGTGACTGCTAATCCAACGACTGACAATGCATTTCGGGTGCATAACTTGCACGAGGATTAACCACCTAAATGTGGTTTCCTCTCTCCTCCGTCGTGCCACGTGTCAGTCGATGTATGGATTTGGGTGGAGCCCATCCAATACCGCTTACTACTTTGAGCCTGCCCGAAATACTACTTACAGCCTTCCTTTTGGAATTCAAAAGGTTCCTCTGTCTGATTTTATAAATCTGTCGGGGCGCCTGTTTTAAGTCCTTTCCCTTTTTTTATTACGATGCAATGGGTTTTAAGGGTTTTTAAGTTAAAAACACACATTTTCCCTTAAGTCCCATGTATATAAGAATTTGCCTCATTTTCAAAGGACAAAGGAAAACATTTTTTTGTGATAACTTCTTCATCCGAAGTTCATTTTAACCCATTCAAGTTGCAGTATATTCAAAATAAAAAGATCTACGCAATGGGACTATTTCCAAGAGCATCCTTGGACTTTCATTTTCCTCTGTGAGGAACACTTTAGACTTAGAAGTCTTCATTAAATGTATTTGAGTCATCTTGTAATGTACTTGTCAAAAGAATAAAGAAAAGAATTTTTATTATTATTATTGTGACTTATTAAAGCATGGGTTTTCATGCCTTGGGTCACCATGTTTTAGGTCAAAGTCCCCATATGAGGACTTCTAGGATTTATTCTGAGTCAACAGAGGCATTGTACTTTTAAAAAGACCCTTGTTGGGATTTTGAATCATGTAAAAAGGTTTAGTATTGAGTCAAATATAATTTAATGTATCCTCCACATCAAGTCGGCCTAGAAGAGATCAAGCCAGCCTAAGGACATCAATTCGACCTCCCTTGAAGCCTATAAATAGAAGCAAGTCGAATTCACTTGCAGCGTCTTATTTCAAGCAAGTTCGACATCTCTAAGGAAGCTTGAGAAGTGCGAAGTGTGTCTAAGGAAACCAAAAGAAATGTGAGTTGGGTGGAGTCTAAGGAGAAGAAGAAAAACAAAATTTTGGTGCATCTCTCTCTTTGTTTCGTGCCTTATTTTGGGAGATCGAAGTCTTCCAAGTTTCCCTGATGCCGAAAGTTGCCTGATACTGGAAGTTGCTACATAGTCGAAGTTGCTAGAAGAGAGGTTGAAGATTTGAGAGGTTGACTTGGTGTGGAGGGAAGGTTTGGTCTTTGTCTAGGGTGAAGAGTCTCAAAGAATACTATTGAAAGGAAGAGAATTTTGACTGGGTTTTCCCCTCGAGGGGGGTTTTGCCCTAGGATAGTGCCTATATCTTGTGTTCATTGTTTTATGTGCTTTTGCTTTGGTAATTGCTTAATGAACTAAAAGAAAGAAAATATAAAGAAAACCTAACAAGAAGTCAAGAACATCACAAGTAATTATCAAGTATAAGAATATATTTTTGCCTTTTTGATTTTCTAACATTCTCCTCCTCCTATTGTCTTCTCCACAACTTCCCAACAGTAATCTTTGGTCAAAATGTAGTCAACATCGAATCGTGACAAAACTTAACCCTAAAATAAAAGGACCCAACAATGTCATTGCAATATATCGCTCAATAAACAATAAGGATAAAAAGAGCCACATGCAAAAGCTTTTACAAGGAACACAATTATAGAAGATGAATCTAAGGTTGAATCAACAAAAAAACTATAGAAGCAATTAGAGAAAAGCTCAAGGTAGGACATCAACAGGGAGAAGCAACTAAGGAACCACATGTTAAAGAGTCCAAACAAGGGTCAAGAGTTAAGGTTGATGTCTATCATCACCCACATCACTCAAATAAACATCAATCATTAAGGACAAGAGCATCAACAAGATTATTATGGACCAACATGCGACTAGAAGAGCAGCCAATTGAGAGACATGTGAAGGAATAAAAACACTATAGAGAAATATCATCGTAGTATAACAAAGAGCAACTAGATCAACATGGCAAGGAAGTAGTTGGACCTCATGTTCATGTCACTAGGATGGATGGATGCTCATGCTTGGTACCAACTGGCTACATTGCTTAACTAATCATAGTATACGATTTTTTTCCCATGTTTGGAGGATGAAACATGCAAAAGGAGATGGAATGTAGTATATCTAGGGAGGTAACATGGAATACCTAGGGAGGTACCCAATAGGAATAAAAATATACTTTTGCTTATGTATTGTTATCTATGGACATCTTTTCTACTAAATAAGGCATGTAGTAATGTGAACGCAAAGAATGTAAAAGGGCTTGCTAGAAAGTTCTACCTAGAATGTTTTTTTTTTCTAAAATGTTCATAGGAAGAAGATAATATTCTAAAGAAAGTATAAGCAACGTAATAGAGCATGGTAAAGAATATTAATGTAACAAGCAAGTATTGTTTGAGGAGTGCTTTCCTTCTTTAGGGAATAGTATATGGTCTTACCCTACTTCAAGAGTTTTATCTACAATTCTTGTGTTGATTATTTGATGTTTCTTGTGTGGATCTAATTGTTGTTTTCAAGTTAATGTTCATATTAGATTTTCATATCTAAGGCACATAACATAAAGTGTAAACTTGAAGAGGGTTGTAGGTAGCTACATAGTCTCGAGTTCGAAGTTTCTTCCTAGTGTGGCTAAATGTATTGTGTAGTGCAATGTCATTCTTCTAATATGTGTTGAGCTAGCATACTTGAAAACTGATCAATCTACATCTTTCTTTGAATGTGGGCAACTAGGTCAGACTATCCATCTATCCTGATGATGAACCATAGTAATTGGTTCGAAATGTGTTGACCTTAAAAAAATCTATGTGATCTATCCAAAAGAGACTTTGTAGAAATCTACATCTTGTCGAAAGTAATTAGTTGCTCATTGTACTACTAGAGCATCTCATCTAGCTTCTTATCAAAATTCTCATTCAACTTCTTAAACTAGTTTTCTGAATTGTTCAACATGTTTAAAGTAGAGTGAGTGCTCATGTTGTCTGAGGAAGTGTGGCTTGATCATTTACAGGTGTTTTCCTTTATGGGTGAGCTCACTGAAAAACAGTGTCAAGTGTTATAGCCTCTAATATATGTGGAGGTTCCAACTATTGTATTTGTCTCAATATGTAAAAGCACTAAGGAAGTTCAATAATGACCTCAGTCATACTACTCAACCACCTAGGTTCTAAAGAATTGTCTCCTTGAGTGTTGTTCTCAACATACTATAGCAAAAAAATAATAGATTAACTTATCTAAAGTTGGTTTCACTTATACCTGGGGGACTTTCTATATACCTAAAGGTATGTGGAAATGAAATTTCATATACAGATACTATTTGATACTACTTAAGGGGTATCAACAATAGTTATAGAGGTTTCAAATGATGTGATTTCACTTTTAGTTCCTACATGTATTCTTCTCCTACCATAGTTTTACACATTGAGTGATAGATTATCATGTTATTTAAGGATGTTGAAACATGCCTATAAATAATTTGAAAACCTATGAACTCACTAACCCAATAAAAAAAACTTTACCAAAAAATAACTTGTGCAAAGTAGGGTTTGAGGTTGAAAATGTAAAATAATCACAATATCTACCATAGTTCTCAAATTGGCTATCATGAGCCTAATTACGAAATGTTGCAAATTTTCTAAATCTATTGACACAATTTCACTGATCCATTCAGAAGATATTCAATTTTTGAAATTTGCAACCTTTCCTTGGAAAAACCCAAAAATTGTTGATTTTAAAATAAACGGTATCTCCACTTCTCAGAGTCAGTTTTGGATGATTTGATATCACTTGTAGTGTAATTAACTCCAAAACTTTGGAGAAATTACATAAAAATTAGTGCAAAACCTAGATGAGCCCTAAGAGATCTACTTAATAATCAAAAATAGAGAACTATGTTCACTTGCCACTTCAAGGGGGAAACCTCTTAGAACAATGCTCCAAATACAATCACAACCCCTGAAACTATAAACACAACAAAACAAAACAAAAAAACATTCTACTCAATATATAACTACCCATAGAGAATCATAACTACCTATGGGCCCACTTATAATAAGAACCTACTAACTAATTTGGGCCTTACTAATAAAGAGGACTCTCTTTATAATGAGTGACTATCAATTAACTATTCAGTGGATGTTATTCAATGAAGAGGACATCATACGTTAAATAGGAGGTTTAAGATAGTACCCCTAACATTCATTGTTTTGACCAGCTACTCACCCCTAGAAATCATAACATTGTGTAAGCCTATAACAAGCTAAACAATTTGGTGACTATCAAAAGAAAAAAATGAAAGAAGAAACTTGGAATCCCATTTGTATGTGTCTAATAACTATTGCAACTAGGCCACCTAGAACTGACATTCCAAATCTCCCATGGGGCAATCTAATAGCTGACTCTTCTTGCCTAAATTGTTGAGATGTATTTAATGAGTGAACATACAAAACGGAAACCTCTGAGCTTGTATTGTGAATATTGAGAGGAAGATATCCATGGGCTATTTGATCCCTAGTTGATGTACGCAAAGGAATCTACATAGAAGTTGATGGTGAGTCTCTAGATTTGGTTGTGACAGGAAGCATGGTAAGCATGGTAATGAGAAATAGATCATAAATACACCATCTAGGTGGTGATCATTTTGGTGGCCTTATACAATGATTTAAGGGTGACATCACACTGGAATTTCTTGAACAAATCTAAAATCAATCAATCCTCTACAATGAATTTCTTGAACAAATCTTAGATAAAATATAAGTACTCAATGTTATTATGCATTTCTTTTTAGATCTTCAAGTGATGTTAAATATGAATTATGTGAATAAAAATGTAGATTAATCCTCCTAAAAATGAGCATAGGGATCAATGAACATGGGGTGATATCTT
>APFE031008428.1:0-27960 GCA_000404065.3 Pinus taeda
TGGGACAGAAAGAAGCAGGTGTACAAACAAGAAGAACAATTGCAGAAGCCTCAAGCTATTTGGCATTGCTCTCCTCCATTGAGCCACAAAATGTAAAAGAGGCATGCAAAGATGAATGTTGGGTCAAGGCAATGGAAGAAGAACTTGAGCAAATTGAAAAGAACAACACTTGGGAGTTGGTTCCTAGACCAAAAGATAAGAATGTCATAGGGACAAAATGGATCTTCAAAAATAAGTTAAATGAAAATGGGGAAGTAATTAGAAACAAGGCCAGACCTGTTTGTAAAGGGTATGCTCAACAAGAAGGAATAGGCTTTGAATAAACTTTTGCTCCCGTTGCTAGACTTGAGGCCATCTGAATGTTCCTTGCTCTCTCAAGCTTTCCGAAATTCAAAGTATTTCAAATGGACGTGAAATCAGCGTTTCTGAATGGAGATTTAGAAGAAGAAGTATACATTGAGCAGCCAGATGGTTTCATTCTTGGGAATGATCCAAATCTTGTATGCAGACTGAAAAAGGCTCTCTATGGTCATTCCAAATACCAAATTAGTTGTAGAAGACATGAAAACATGCATATTTTTACATAAATCAACATAGATATGGCATTCATGATTCCATTGTACATCAATGATTAATTATTCGAGCATCAACCATCTAGATTCAGCAATTATAAACATACATTAGATTTTTAAGCATATCATAAAACATAAAACATTTAGAAGATAAAATCATCAAACATTCAAGTAGCTTATCTAGAAAGTGAGCAACTGTCAACATGAGTCATGTCCAAAATTCAAATAATAAAGTTTACAAAATAGGCCACTTGGCCACCGCCAAGACTAAAGTACACACTGAACTAGGAAGAGCAAGACAAAAAAGTTCAAATTCACAACAAGACTACAAGTCTAATCTATGACAAAAGTAGTAAACTTTGAATATATCTACTAATCTCTCCTCCTTCCACCACGTACAAGACATGAGCCTCCACGTGGTCGCAATGAAGAAGATGGTGGCTCTGGAAGTTGTGGCAATGGAACTAATGAAGATGAAGCATCGTTTGTTGGTGTTGAAGCATGGAACCTAGGAACCAAGGGACTGGATGGGGGTGGCATCTAAACTAGATCATCATCATCCTAGATAAGAGCATCCTCCAATTGCTCTAATCGCAACACTCTATCCTCCAAATTGGGCTCCTCTGGATTTTTGTCCCAAACCTTAAGCTCTTTATTAGTCTTTGCATCATCACAATAATGGGACAACAATCATAAGTTGTAGTGAACATAAACCAAGCTCTTTGCCCAGTCTAAATTTAACATGTTCCCTTTAACACTATGGATGAAAGAATAAGAGCTCCAACACCTCTTTGCAGAAGAAGTGTTTATCACCTGTGATAGCACCCGCAATGCCAAAGTTTGTAGAAGTGGAGTAGCACCTCCACACACGTTCCACCACACAAGAAAAGAAAAAGTCTCTCGATCTCTAACTGCACGCATGCTCCCAAATGGACCTATGCTAAGTGTATAGTTGCTCAAATGTTTCCGTACCATGGCAGCCTCCTCCTCATCAGGGACTAATTTATCCAATGCTTTCATATAACCAAATAGAAACTCTAGATCTAGGTGTGGTTTTCTCCTGCTCACCCCCTACCCCCCAATGCTATTGTTGAAAGCCATGATGGATGATAGTATTTAGTGTTGATTTTTGTGTAGCTTGGGAGGTACTCAAAGCCCTAGTGTTCGAGGGTTGGAGGTCAAAGCGCCACAAGTAGGCTTGTGGGCCTAGAACCCAAGCCTAGGGTTTTTCACCCATAGATGTTTGGGCCAAAACTATAACGAGTTTTCGACATATGATGGATGAGGATGATAGCTCTCGGCGAGACGATTCTAACACAATGAAAATCATCTAATTCCAAGTTGTCGTTGAGGAGATATGAACTTTTGAAGATTAATGATGGGTTTGCACTTGTATGTCAAGGTTGACCTAAGGAGCTTTAGGCATGTGACAAGTTGTGGAAGCCCCTAGACGTTTTGGAGCCCCTCTCTTTAGTATAAATAGAGGGTGATGTAGAGGCTTAAAGGGTATCCATTTGTGCAACGCATTCTCAAAAGGAAGACTCATTGAAGGAGGATTCTCTTGTGCCCTAACCGCAGCGATAAGGAGGAAGGAATAGTATGGAAGGAGGGACTGTCTTAAGGGTCCGAGCTTGCTGTTTTGGGGGTCTGAGTTGCTGATAGAGGGTTCGAGGACCCTAGAGGAAGGCCAAGACTGCTGGGAGCATTGCGGATTGCTTTATGGCCAGTATGGGGGATGTTTTGGTGGGTTGTAGGAGAGTCGCAGCTACCTAGGGTAGGCCACAGGCCTAGCCTCCCAAAACAAGCCTAAAGTTGGGTTGTTAAGGGCTGTCAATTGCCCAAAACAGCAGCCCACAAAGAAGGTGTACCTCCTGGCCTAGGCCGCAGGAAAGAGAGGGTTGTCAAGTTGGTTTATGAAGGGAAGTTGCAGCATGCACTTGCCCTAACCAGGACAGCAATACAACAGTATTGCAACAGCATGGGAATGTGCGATGGATCCATGTTCTTGGATCAATTTAGATCAGTCTACATTGCAGATTGTTGGGATCCATTTGTTGGAGTTGCCTTGGGCTTGAAGGAACTCTAACTAGGAGCAGATCCTGCGATGGAGTGATGTAGGTGTCCTAATGTGGACAGAGTTGTTCCAGCCTGTGGAAGCCAAGGAGGTAGGGCTAACGTGGCATGTTAGAAGCCCCAGTGGGTAGCTTTACAGTGAAGTTTGGAGCCCAGATTTGTGCAATAGCTCCTCTATTGCAAAGCAAAGGGTGGATGTGGAGAAGTCTATGGACAGACGTGTGTAAGGGTCTCCTAGGTGTCAGGATGCCCTAACTAGGTGCAGATGCTATAGTGTGGACTTAGTCACTCATGGACTGTTGGAGGGCAGCGTGAGAGTGGACCAAGTGTGAACATGGATTGGGCACTTATGGTATGCTGGAGGATAGAGTGATAGTGTCCAAGTTGGAAATCGGTGAGAAACACCTGGATGGACAAAGGTAGTTGTGAGAGAGGCAGTTGATGAGCTGAAGGGTCTGATCAACTAGGAGCAATTTGTGTGAAAATTCCTTAACCCCGGGAATTCCTACTACAGCATTGAAGATATTTCTTCTACTTGTTAGAGTTACACGAACAAGTTATTTGCAGTTTCCTACAACAAACATCGAAATACATACACTGTAGCCTACACCATTTAGATAATATGTCGAACCAAGAAACTGAACAATAGAGAAGATACACACAAATGACACAATTGCTTTTGGACAAACGTCCCCGGAAAAACCCAATGCGGGAAAACCGATGCAGCAGATCTGAAGGTTTTATTATTAAGCAGAAGTAGTTTTTAATACAATCGTTGGATGCCCTCCCGGCAATCCAGTTACAGAGAAAATCACCTGGCAAAAGAAATTAGTGAGATTACCTCACTCTACACTGGAAGTCCTTGCTAACCCAGTAGCTGAAACATGAGTTCCCCTGCTACTTCTGCATTGCCCCTGTGTCAACCTCTATGGCCCTGTGTCAGCTCAACTGGGAATCGATTTGCCCTCAGAAGCCTATTCCAGCTATCCCGGCTCATAAACGTCAGCTTGCTCAGCAAACTCAGACTTCTGCACTAGAAGCTACAGCGTTGTTCTGCATGAGCCCTTCCTGGCTCTGCGTCACCCTCTCTACCCTCTACGTTGCCTCCTCTGTGTGCCTCTCTACTGAGTATTCTTGGCTCCGGAGAAGATCCTCTAGCCAAAACTCTCTCTGCCCCTCTTTGCGTGATCACTACAAATCATTGTGCTGCCTCTAGCTTTAGCAATTCGATCTGACTGATAAACTCTTTGTGTGTCTTCCAAATGACCCTCAAACCTCCTTAAATAATCTTCTCATTGACATTCAACGGCCCAGATTAGAAGCTAATCAATGGCTAAGATCATTTCTGCTTGATCCTCGTCTTCTTCTAGAAGTTACACCCACAGTTAGATTAATACCCATTAATTATTTTAATTTCCTAAGTTTAGACTTAGGGTCCTATTAAAAATAATTAATTATTTTAATAAAATTGTTTTTGGGTGGAATTTCCCAAAACGCTTTCTAGGTTCTTTGGAATACATGTGCCTAAGTCTCCCTGCAAAATTTGAGACTTAGAGCACATCCGATGCTACCACAAATCAACACTCCCTCTTAGCAAGGAATGTACTCTAGCAATGCCTCCAACGGAAGCATCACCCTGACTTCATAACATCGTCCTCTGCATTGCTGATGTCTGACATGTTGTCCACCAACCACTGCGCAAATGTTGCATCTGTACTACTGCTGACCCTGCCACTATCAACACTGCATCTGTGGCTGCTAACACTACCACTGCCAACTTCCCCTACACTGCAAACTGCTACTGCATGAGCAACAGAAAAACATCCCAAAATTTCTGAACTAGTGTTCAGCATAGATGCATCTTGATGTTGAAGATATGATTGTTGCTAGTCCTATGCTATCCCTCTGAAGCCATTGCCTTGTTGCTGCTACTGCACTATGCCTCCCTGCACTGCTGCAACTCTGCACTACACTGCTCAGACTTGGCGTTCTAGCCATTGCATTTGTCACTCCAACACTCCTCTGCACCATCTGACACTTGGTCCATCCTGCTACTACTGATCAGAGCACCCGTAGGAAGGTATTGATCTAAGAGGTGGACTCCTCAAGGATCTTTCCCATTTGTAGCTCTTTCGAACTACAACTCCAAATCAGCCCACCTCCCTGCTGGAGGAATCTCAGCTTTCATGACAAACTCCTCCTCTTCGATCTTTGCAGGTGCAGCCTTCGGATCGTGCTTCTCATCTTTGTCCTTCTTCCTAAGAGGAGACTGTGTTGCGTAGTGACCCATTTCACCACACCTGAAGCATTTGATCTTCGAGACGTCCTTCTTCCACCTTCATTGCTCCTGTTGCCCCTTTGATGCAAGGGCTGCATTCTCATCCTCCTCCTTGGGCTTCGACTTACTACTACTGCTTCCGTCAAGTTTACACTTGACCAAGTCTCTCCTCAGCTCCTCTTGCTTGAGAGTTGCCCACATACTATCCCAATCTGACAAAGTTGCTTTGCCCAGGATGCTCTAGACAAAGACTTGCCACTCTTTTGAGACTGATTTTAGGGTGAGTCTCACCATCTCGGAACCTTGAGGTGTAGACCCCACAGCTGCTAACTCAGCACGGGTCTCCTGAAGCTTCGTGAGGAACAGATCTATGTGCTCCCCCTTCTGCATCTGTGCAAATCTCAGTTTCTTCTCTAAGTACATCTTTCGCTGCTCGAAAGATCCCTGATACAACATAGACAACGCATCCCACATCTCCTTAGCAAACCCTCTGCTAGCGATGTGACAGACTACATGATCCTTCACTCTGTCGAGAATCATTTTCTTTGCCTTTGCCATTTTTGCCTTGTACTTCTTCAGCAAATTTGGATCTGCAGGCTCAGCCACCACACTGTCAACATAGGTCTTTAGAGCATGCTCATCTAGAAGGAATGACATTATTTCCTTCTAGATGACGTAGTTGGATGCTGCATCCAACCTGTCCTGATTCTCAGCCCACAGGTTGCCATCTCTGCCATGAAAATGTCGAACTACTCCTCTTTGCTTCCCACTGCTGCTGCTCAGCCAATAAGAAAACGAACTTCTTGGCGGGAAGTCTACTGAGGAAAAATTCCCTCACTGTGCTTCTCTTCTCCCTTCTAACATCATTCTACCCAGCAAAATGACCTGCAGAAAAACTGCATCCCACCAACTCTTCCTTACGCTGAGGCTTCAATGTTGCTCCCTCTGCCACGGCAAAATTTTGACTGGAAGGCCTTCCTCTCTGTCAACTCACTCAAAGAAAAACTGCCTCGAAATTCAGCCCTCCGGTTTGGACTGTGCAAACCCCTCTGAGGATTCGAATTGTTGCCTCCTACAATGATTTTGATCTCCTTCTCTACTAAGCACTAGGTTCTCTGGCATTGTTCTTCTCGCTTCACTTGCACTGCTCTGATACCATGTGAAAATTCCTTAACCCCAGGAATTCCTACTGCAGCATTGATGATGTTTCTTCTACTTGTTAAATTTACATGAACAAGTTATTTGCAATTTCCTACGAAAAACATCGAAATACATATGTTGTACCCTACACCATTTAAATAATATGCCGAAACAAGAAACTGAACAATAGAGAAAGATACACACAAATGACACAGTTGTTTTTGGACAAACGTCCCCAGAAAAACCCAATGCGAGAAAATCAGTGTAGTAGATCTGAGGGTTTTATTATTAAGCAGAAGTATTTCTGAATACAATCGTTGGATGCCCTCCTGGCAATCCAGTTACAGAGAAAATCACTTGGCAAAAGAAATTAGTGAGATTACCTCACTCTACACTGCAAGTCCTGGCTGATCCGGCAGCTGAACCAAGAGTTCCCCAACTACTTCTGCGCTACCCCTATGTGGGCTCTGCGTCAGCTCAACTGGGAATCGATTTTCCCTTAGAAACCTATTCCAGCCCTCCCGGCTCATAAACTTCAGCTTCCTCAATAAACTCAGAATTTTGCACTGGAAGCTACTGCGTTGTTCTATGTGAGCCCCTCTTGGCTCTGCGTCACCCTCTTTGCCCTCTACATTACCTCGTTTGTGTGTCTCTTTGCTTCTCTGTTAAATATTCTTGGCTCCAAAGAAGATCCTCCAGCCAAAACTCTCTGCCCCTCTCTGTGTGATCACTACAAATCATTGCACTGCCTCTAGCTTTAGCAATTCGATCTGACTGATCGACTCTCTCTGTGTCTTCCAAATGACCCTCAAGCCTCCTTGAATAATCTTCTCGTTGACATTAGACAGCCCAGATTAGAAGCTAATCAATGGCTAAGATCGTTTCTGTTTGATCCTCGCCTTCTTTTAGAAGTTACACCCACATTTAAATTAATACCCATTAATTATTTTAATTTCCTAAGTTTAGACTTAGGGTCCTATTAAAAATAATTGATTATTTTAATAAAATTGTTTTTAGGTGGAATTTCCCAAAACACTTTCTGGGTTCTTTGGAATACATGTGCCTAAGCCTTCCTACAAAATTTGAGACTTAGAGCACATTCGATGCTAACAGAAATCAATAATTTGTGGAGCCCGAGACTTGTGTGTGGAAAAGGACATCTACAACAGAAGATGGGCAGTCCTCCTAGCCCGTGTTCATTGTGGGAGATGGACATCTTGCAGTGCTAGGTAGTAGCCCTCTGTGCGCTATGTTGGTCTTCATCGGTGCAGCGAAGGAAGACCATAGTGCGTTGAAGTCCCTGAGTAGCTGAGGAGCAACAATGGGCAGTTGAGAGTTGTTCACAAGTGGAGCTGTGAACAACTCGATAGGAGTCTCGATGTGTTGTGGCCTTGATGGAATAAGGCACAACTAGGGAGCAGATTGGATAGCTGAGATTCAGTGGCCAGATGGACTTGAAGCATTGATAGAGGCAGAAGCTGCAGATCGGGAGCCGAAGGACTGGGCAGGTACAAGGTACGACTGAGGGGAGCTGAGAGAGTCGACTTCATCATCCAGATGGTCAGGGTATCTTGTTGAGGGTAGATTGATCGTCGATGGACTGACACCAAGCCCCAGTTTGTATCTTGTACTAGTGGATGTATGAGGGCCATTATCCTTGGTATGGGAGCCTTAGGCTATTGTATTATATGTTTTTTAATATAACAAAGTTGGGTTGAAAATTGTAAAAAGATGTCTATATTCTATGCATGTGTGATTTACTATTGTTTATATTTCGTTGTGCAAAGTAGTATCGTTGAGATTCTTGGTTTGGTAGCGTCAAAGATTTTAAGATTCTATCCTAGATCCAAGGTCGTGGAAATTCAACATTTAGGTGTCAGAACATATACTAGGGCATGCAATGGAACGTTTAGCATATCCCATCGGTTTTCCACCTCTGCATGAATATAATTGTACAAGGTAATATCTCTAGGCTCAACAATGTCTTTAATCTACCCCAACATGCTATCCATTTGCTCATACACCTCCCCAATTATTGGCCGATCTAAATCTGCAAACTTGATCATGTAATAAATTGGTTTGGTGAATTGCAAAACATATTTAATCTGTGACCAAAAGTAACTATCAATCATAGTGTCCTTGGCTTTAGCACCATCTCTATCAGTGTTAATTTCCTCCCACGATTCAGAGGTCACCATATTAGTTAAAGATTGTCTCACCTTCACTAGCCGCCTAAAGGTGAGGTAATAACTTGCAAATCTTGTTTTTGCAAGTTTAAGCAACTACAACTTGGAGAAAGTGCCATAAAAGTAGTTTACCCTTGTATGCCCTGAGATAAATTTAATGAGTTGCTTCCCTCTCTTGTAAAGCTCATTAATCCATCCACATTCTTTATGCTTCACAATATCATGCATCAAAAGGTTCAATGTGTGCAGTAAGCACCTGGACCAAAAGATGTGTGGATGAGTACGCTCAATAATTTTTTATGCTGCCTTACAATTTGTTGCATTATCAGTGATCACTTGAACCACATTATTAGGACCAACATCTTTAATTGATTGTAATAGGAGATCTGCAATGTTTTGGGAAGTTACACTGATGGAGGAGGAGTCATGACATGTAATAAATATTGCACCACTTGTAGAAACACCAAGAACATTTATCAAATGTTGATTTCTAACATTTGTCCACCCATCTAATACAATGGATACCCCACAATCCACCCACTCATTTGTAAAGCGTGTCAAAGCCCTTTGAACCTTTGCTTTTTCTCTTTCTAATAGCATTGTTTTAGCTTTCTCATAGTCGGGGCTCTTGTATCCTTTTGGGACTTCATTGATGGCCTTAACCATATCATGCCAATAGGGAGAGTGATGCACATTGAATGGTACACCACAAGCACAAAGAAACCACCATCTTTCCATCTACATCATCCTTCCCAACAACATTTAGGAAATCCCCTATTATTCTTCTACTTCCAAAGGTTGCAGAAGTACCAAAAGGAGATGAGCTACCAAATCTAGAGGTTGCACTTGAATCAGAACGTGTTTTAACTTTTTTTATTTCTTGTTTTTTTGTTGTGCAGACTCCTCTATTTGGATGTATTTTCTTCTTTGTTCAACTGAAACCTTTGAGCAAATTTCAATCCCCACAACACCCTTTTTGTCATCAGTGTCCAACACCCCACAAAGATGCCTCCTCACATGAGTATATGAACGACTATATGGTTTTCCTCCATGACAACTATGAGGGCACAAAAACTTGTAGCTTACACCACCTTTTCCCCCTTCCAGTTTGGTCACATAATTCCACAAGGGTGTCAATGCAACTTTTCCCTCTAGCATTTCAGTGTTCTCTTCAAGCTCATCCCCTTCCTCTTCAAACCCTTCCTCCTCATCATACATTGGGTCACTCATATGAGGACCACTATCCTCTTGTTCTTCTTCCATTCTATTGTTACTCCCCCTTCCCATCATGAAAACCAAAAGTGGAATGATACATAGAAGCCAAAAGAACACCATTTCGGAATATGAATATAGATGGACAACCTGCAATGAAATGAGCAAGAAGAAAGAATGGGAAAGAGTAGGAGAGGGAGGAGAAAAAATACAAACAACAATGACAGAAAAATGAGGGATTTTGGGGTTTGCACTTACCTCTTTAGCTCTTGTAGATGGAAGCACTTCTTTACTCCTCCAAGCTCCTCCCCCTTTACTGCTCCTAGCTCCTCCTTCACTCCTCCAAGCTCCTCCTCCTTTACTGCTCCTAGCTCCTCCTTCGCTCCTCCAAGCTCTCCTCAAGCCTTTCTTCTCCAAGCTCTCTTCTCCTCTCTTTCTCCTCTCTTCTCCAAGCTCTCTTTTGCTCTCTTCTCCAAGCTCTCCAAAATACAAGAGTGAGGAAATGAAAGGGGAAAATGAGCCGTGTCCCCATTTATCATTTCCCCAACTCAACTTAAACCTACCCCTAACTCAAGTTAAACAAAAAAATAAAAAATAAAAATGTTTTTTTTTGGGTCGGCCAAGCGGAACCGCCTGTCGGGCATTGGCTCCAATTAGAATCCGTGCCCAATCCGTTGTGGATCCGACTTCGGATCCGCAGTTCGGAAATCCAAAACTGCAGATTGGGCCGGCATGGTCCCGATATTCCAAGAACCGTGATTTCTGACGCGATCTGTGGTTCCAGATTTCCGAACTGCAGATCCCCCATGGATCCGTATGGGACGCAGATCCCAATTTAGATCCGAGGGGGAGGGCGTTTCCTACAACACTGGTCCACATTGCTCCCTAATTGTTGTTCCACACACCACAGCCCACATTGGTTGTCTCGGCATCCTCCTTAAGCTGGTATACATGACAGCATCTATATGCCTTCTGTTGAGGTGTATTCCAGCATGCAAAAATAGGGATCTACAAAAAGTAAGATGGCCATGGAAGATCTTGCATTGTCCCTACACATGGTGACTACAAAAGTTGGTAATATGATAACTAATGCTCAAATAGCTCCAAAGAAGTTTGGACTGCAAGGTTGGAAGTAGAGCATTGGAAATCTAGTTCAAAAGCCATGGAAGAAAAGTATCAATTCGTGTTGAATAAAACAAGCGCCGACATGAAGGATGCAAAAAAAGGAATTGAAAGCGAGACAAATGCAACAAAAGAAGATGCCAACTAAAATATCTTAAATGTGTTGAAAAAGAGGCTAACACAACCAAAGCAAATACACATAGATTAAGTTGTATCTTATAGTGTAAGACATGAATATGAACCTTGGGACTTTGAGAAATCACAATTAACAACCTACAATGTAAATACACAATGTTATGTTTCAGGTGTTGATATTCCAGAAGAGATGGATATGTTCAGCACCCCTGGTTATTGTAGCTTGCTATGTGTCTATGCTGGAATTGACGATTAGTTTTTTGGCATGACACCTCTCACTATGATATGTTCGATGCTCTGTTTCCCTTCTCCTTCCAATCACGGCAGGTTGAGGACCACTATAGTTATATTGTGGGTTTTCATGGATTTGTTCGCTAGCTACTTCTCTTCTAGGTTATATAAGATTTTCAAGGTCACGGATTGGATGAATCATGAAAAAGACACTAACGATTACTTACATGTTTCCGGAATTGGTTTCTGCATTCTCTTTGCATTAAATGCATGAGTCTGGAGTGAAAATGTCGTCTAGTGCTGTAACTTTTGACATGTAGCCTAGTTTCTCAGTAATCATTGTTAGAATATTTCCGTTTGGCATCGTTTTCATTGAGCAGTCCACAAGTTGCAGGCAGTCAGTATTTATATGGCAACGAATCCAAGATCACATTCCAGTTGGTATAACACTTCTCTTAAATTGGGAAAGGATAGTGGGAACACTGTCCACTTAAACCAGGTGGAAATAGTGCAGAATGGGAAGGTGAAGTTGAGTATAATAATTCAGAACGGCTATTAGAGATAAATAATTAATAAGCCAGATAGAAAATATATTATAACAAATAGAGAGACAAGCTCAAAGTGAACTCTTCCCTTTTTATGTGGAATGTCACTATATGAATGAGGTGAATTGGTACGTAGAAACTTGAAAGAAGTTTCTAGTGAATGCAAAAAAGCATGCTCCTTCCGTTTTCTGTTTTGGGTTCTATTTCATATCAGTATCAATGGCCGGCAGTGGTTATCTTGTAACTTACAAGATTGCAATTTATGCGAACTTGATATATGCACCCTCGAGCTTCGTAACCTTGAGCAGCATTTCAGACTCGGTTTTATATGGGTTATTATTCAATTTTTAGAGATTCTAAATATTCCCATCCATTATACAAACACGTTGAACCAGTCACAATAGGTCTTCATGATTACAGATATAAAGGATTAATTTCCCAAAAGGAGTCCTCATGCGCACCCAGAATCGAGCATTGGAAAATTTAAGCTAAATGGTAAAGCACCTGGGAGGACTTTTCACAGTAATGCTGCATGGCAATGATTTGCATGGTTTGGGGAGAACAAAACAATTGAATTACCATCCTCAATAAGAGGAGAATAACAAAGGGTTTGCTAGGGAAGATATGAAACAATTGCAAATGTTTAAATTAAGGCATTTCGACCATCATTGAGGCTTAAGATGCAGAGGAAAGTACCGCAGAAAGATATGGAGAGACTCAAAGTCCCCACAATCACAGCATTTGCCAGAATATACCGATTCGCTGACACCCAATTTCCAATAGCGCTGCCTATATGCGCTCGGACGCCAATTTGAAGCGCGTTTCTCTGAGAAAATTGTAATGACGATGGCTCTATTCCTCCTTTTCTGTCCACGAACTTCGACTGTTTGAAAGGATATGAAGATGAGAAAAAAAGAGGCGAAGACACTCTTGCATTTGCATAATATGTGTTGAGCAATGGCAACCCCACCAGCGCCATCATATCCACTGCTGCTTCTGGTTCTGATTAATTGCTTTTTACATCCAAAGATGCCAGAATATTGATTTCAAAATATTCACTGTAGCCATATTTTACACTAGATAACTGTATATGTAGCTAGATAGTTTAGATAATCTAGAAGTGTCAGGTTTGCATTTTTAAATTCATATTTTGTGTAATACTTTACACTAGATAACTATATATGTATTTAGATAATATAGATGCTCGGGTTTGTATTTTCCAATATATAATTTTAATTTTTTCAACTCATATTTTGTGTAATTACTAATCATGTTTATATTGTAGATTATATTTATATTGTTTAATTTGTAACCCGCTATATTATAATTGTAAATAGTATTTAATTCTATATATGAAATTAAAGTTTTATATTATTTAAAAATTATATAAATTTAATTAGAGATAATTTACTGTATTTAAATATAAATTCATTTTATTTTTTAATTTTTATTAAATTTAAAAAAATAAATCAAAATTCATTTTTATTTTTTAATTTTTATTATTAAAACTTAAAAAATAAATCAAAATTTGTAAATGTTAAGAAATTGATAACTGTCTCACATTCATAATTTAAAGTTAAGATAAGTTATATATTATTCTTAATAATATTATTATATTTATATAAATTTGGCATTTTATATATAAAAATATTTTTAATTTTCATTCTATTAAAATTTTAATTATATTTGTGTGGGTTAGCATTTTTTTTTCCCACAATTTTTTTTAATTTATTTTTTTTATAACATTGATTATTATAAATATAGATGGGGAAAATATATGAATATTAAAACTAATTAAATTTAAATATGAAATTCTCATTCTAAATATAATTAATTACAGCGTAGTTTTTAATTAATATTGTAAAATTGGTTTTAATTTAATAACTTCTATTTATTTTTCTATATATTTTTGAATTTTTTATTTTTCTTTCAATTAGGTCACAATTATGGCTACTGCCACTATACCTCTTTGGGCTAACATTGAACCATATATATTTCATATCTTTATATATAGAAATTTTCTTATTTCTAATTATATTGTTTTTTTTTTTAAGGAACCCTAGCGATGGCGGAACCCTAGGGTTTCTGATGACTGAACTGCGGCACTGCTTCGGCACGTACATAGTGGACAGGGTAGCACAGTTTCCTTCGCGGGTCTGACCGCGATCTGTTTGTCTTCATTTCATTTTCTATTAGTTCCTACCCTCTACTTTCGCGTTGGTCGGCGATTCCTTTGTCTTTTTCGTGATAGCGCCCGTGGTTTCCGGCCTTCCTCCTTAACCTTGTCTGTTATTCCCGTTTCTCCCCTGGTTTCGAGACGGTTTGGTATTGTAACCGGTGAATATGATGGAAGAGGACCTCGTGGACTACGAGGAGGACCCCATGTCGGGTCAAGAGATTTGGGTGCACTATTCCACATCGGTTGAGGGCCCTGGGCAACATAACCTGGGTCGATGGACAGCTGCTAATCAGACGAAGAAACACTCGCCCATCCCCGAGAAGCGCCAGCACCCTGCGGTTAATGTTGGGGACCTTCTGGGCTTGGAATGTCCCCCCCTCTCCCCTGCCACTCTGAACCTCCTCGACTCCTCCATCCAGGCCTCCCCCACTTTTGACTCCCCCCTACCTCAACTCCCGCAGCAACTCCCTCCTCCTACCCCGTTGTCCTCTCTGCCTATGTTCCCTCCCTCCATATCCATCGCACAGACGGGTCCGTCTAACCCCGTGACCTGAGCAACCCCTCGCTCACTCGGGCTCATGCAGCCTCAACCCTCGCTCCCCAATTCGCTCAGGTTGTTTCAGCACTCCCATCCCTAACCCTAGACCCTCGTTCTCGGCGCAACATAACTCTTCAGAACCTTGCAGGAGCCTCTTGAAAGAATACCCTACGAGACGGCGCTCGGATCAACTAAAAAAAGGTCGGTGCCTCAGAGCAGTGGACTCCGATATCAACTTGACCTTCGGCGAGGACGTTCAAATGGCAGACGCAATGGATACCGCGAGGAAAGTTCTGGTTGGCCGTGTTAGAGGCAGAAACTACACAGTGGAGAGATTAAGGCTTTGGACAGTGGAGATATGGGGTTCCTTGCTAAAATAACTCCCCATAATTCGGGTGCTGGCCAGAGGATGGTTCACCCTCCGCTTTCATAGGGAGGAGTACACGGATTGGATCTTGTCACGGTACTAGCACATAGAGCTCGCTCTTGTTCTATTGAAACGATGGGATCCTCTTTTTGATCCTGAACGTGAACATCTCGGTGCTGGACCCATCTAGGTTAGACTACCAGGTCTTCCTATGCAATTTTGGACTCCTCAAGTTTTCAAGCGTATCCGGGATGCCCTGGGGACATACCTGGAACATGATAAGTCCTTCGAAAAAACTAAAATCATGACTATGGCAAGAATATTGGTTTATCTTGACACCAGGGCTGGGCTGGAGGAGAAAATTACTCTCCATAGGAGGCATTTCTCCTGCAAACAACTTCTGGACTATGAAGGAGTCCCTTTTCGTTGTAGGAGGTGCCACAAGGTGGGTCACCTATACAAGGATTTCCCCCTGAACTCATCAGTGACCACTGAAAACTCAAAGGGGACGAAGCTTCAATCCTCTGTAGAACAGAAAAAGGGTGAACAGGAACAAGGTGGGGCTCCGGCTGAAGCAGCAGTGGATGCCACAAAGAAGAAAGGGAACCAACGTAAAGCTCCATCATCTCCTCCCAGGACCCGCTCCAAATCAGCAGCGGAAGCTACTTCTCAACCAGGTAAACAGTCTTTCCCCATATCTAATGCTCTTTTTCGGATGTTATGTTAAATGTATTGCATACATCTCTGCTTTCCCCCTCTTCTGCATTTTTCACTATTCCTTCCATCCCCTGCCCTTTATCTGTGCCCCCGCCCACTTTTTCCACCACCCCCACATCTCACAGGGATTTTTCCACCCCACCTTCTCGATCTTCCTCTCCCCCTGGGCCTGATCCCCATCCCTACAACCTCCGCTCACGATCCCGACCCACCCCCCGCATCTCGATTTGGGACTATCCCCTGGAAGGACCAAACTCCATAAACCTGCCAGAGGGCGCCCTTCAAAGTTAAAATATGCCATAAAGCTAGCGATGGCGGATGTGGCGAGGGGTCGACAGCATACCATTGAGAGGGCGCTTAGAGCATTAGAGCCCACTGCCCATGGTCCCTCATGATTTGGCTCTCCTACAACTGTCGGGGACTAGCCAACCCCAAAAAGAAATTGGCTCTAAAGTGATTATTAAAGGATACTTTCTATGACATGCTCTTCCTACAAGAAACTCTTGGTACTGCTGAAGACACTATCTGATCCCTACACTCTATTCTGCCGGGTTGGATATTTCAGGGTATGGATGTCATAGGCAGGTCTGGCGGTCTCACAATTGGCATCAACCCTAGATCATTTAAGCATATATCCACCTGGGGCGGCATGGGATTCATTGGCATGGACATCTTCGTCGGGGAGCTGGGATTTCAATTAAAAGTAATTAACATCTATGCACCTAATCAGAACAGATTGGATTTCTGGCACAATTTGCTGGATCATGGTCTTATCACGAATACCACCATCATAGGGGGGGATCTTAAATTTTCTTTGGGTATGGAAGAATCCTGGGGACATCACACTCAAATTGACCCAATTTCCGATCAGATGAGTACACTACTCGATTCCTGCAATTTAGTTGATGTCCCCATGAATAAGAAGCTGCCCACCTGGCACAATAGGAGGATTGGGGAGGCTGCCCTGGGTCGCAGATTGGATCGGTTCTTGATTCACGAAGACCTCATCTCTCACCTCCCCCATTATCGACAATGGGTGGGAACTGGGGGATCTTCTGACCATCTACCCATTTTTCTACAAGTTACTGGACCATCAAAAAAGTTGCACTCCCCTTTCAAATTTTTTGTTGGGCATCTCAATGATCCTGAATACATCAATATGGTGACTGAGTTATGGAGAGCTCACCCCCCCTGAGGGAGCATAGGTCGGCTGCAGACTTCATTTCTCAGCTAAATAAACTCAGGTCAATGACAGAGGAGTGGTCTAAAAGAAAGAAGCTGAGAGATGACTAGCAACTTGCTAATATTGAAATATAAATTGCACAGGCAACAGATGAACAAGGGCTAGGTTTCCTTACGGAGGAGACTAAAAAGAATCTAGTCATGCTTGAGAACCAAAAAAACAAGATGCTCCTGGAAAAAGAAGAACAATGGAGATTGAAAAGTAGAGCCACCTGGATCCAAGCGGGGGATGGTAATACCAAATTCTTCCACAACTATGCAAATGGAAGAAAGGCCACTAATACTATCTGGCAGGTGCCCTGTGAGACTGAGGGTTGGGCCACTACACACCCTCAACTCACCAGATTGGGGATTACACATTTCAAGAGGCAATTCACTGCACTAGCAGCCATCAACCTCCCGGATATCATCAATATAGCTGCCCACTTTCTGAGGTTTGTGGATTCAGAGGAAGCAGAGGACTTAAATCAACCAGTCACTATGGAAGAATTGGAAGGAACTCTCAAGTGGTTCAAGAAAGATAAGAGTCCTGGCCCGGATGACTAGCCAGTGGAGTTCTATTTGGCTTTTTTGGAGCTTCTGGGAGGGGATCTTCTTGTTGTTATCGAAGAAAGCAGAACTTCGGGACACATCCACCCCCTCATAAACTTCACCTACTTGGCCTTGATTCCTAATACTGATTCGCCATCCACTTATAATGACTTTAGGCCTATATCCCTCTGCAACTGTCTGTACAAAATCATCTCTAAAATCATCACCAATTGCATCAAGCCTATTTTATCCAATCACATCTCCCAGGAACAATTTGCTTTCCTACACCATAGACATATTCAGGATGCCATTGGTACAACCCAGGAAGCTCTACACTCTATCAAGCTCAAGAATCTCAAGGGACTCACTCTCAAAATTGATCTGGTAAAGGCTTTTGACAAGGTGAATTGACTATACATAAAGATGATTATTACTCATTTGGGTTTTCCCCCAGCACTCATCAGCTGGATCATGGGATGCATCTCCTCTGTCTCTTTTGCCATCCTCATTAATGGTTCAGCATCGCCCTCCTTCAATATTGATAGAGGGATCAGGCAGGGATGCCCTTTATCGCCCCTACTCTTCTTATTAGTCATGGAAGCACTGAGCAGGCACATTGCTACAGAAAAAGGAGGGGAGGCCTTCAAGACCTAAAAATCATGGACCAATTCTACCTGACACATCTACTTTTTGTAGATGACATTTTAATCTTCTTGAATGGCAGTGTCCAGGACTCCACCACCTTGAATGAGATACTGACCTGTTCTGTAGAGCCACGGGAATGGAGATCAACAAAGAAAAATCCACCATCTTGCTATCTGAATGCTCCCTACAGGAATCTCAGTTGGACACTCAATTTTTTCCCTTTCAAGCTACTGATTTGATGGGAGGATTAAAATATTTGGGCTTTAGATTAAAACCAGATGGGTATAAGATCGCAAACTGGACCTGGCTCATCACAAAAGTGGAAAAGAGAATTAGTTGTTGGTTTCATAAGCTTCTATCTATGGCAGGCAGATTGGTCCTTATCAAAACAGTCCTTGAAGCCACCCCAGTCCACTGGATGTCACTTGCCTGGATTCCCAGAGGAATCCTTCACAGAATACAACAAATCTGTTGTAGATTCCTCTGGAATGGAAGTAACGAGGGCAAACCTTTTTCCTGGGTCAAATGGACTAGAATTGCTACCCCGAAGCAGTGGGGAGGTTAGGGACTTAAACTCCTCCCGGCTTTTGCTCAAGCCTTGGCAGCCAAAGAGCGTTGGCTCCTTCTTAAACAAAATAGCCTATGGGCTTAGGTTATCCTTCATAAATACATCTGGCCATTGACTATCATAGATTGGATCAGCAGCCCATCTTGGCACAGAAAGGGCATTTCGGTGATATGGAGGGCCATCCTGAATTCTATCTCTATCATTAAGGAGGGCTTATTATGGAAGATTGGCAATGGGGCTTCTGTCCGAATTGGCATTGATCCTTGGATTGGTAGTGGAGACTCCCATATACTACCTAATGGACTGATCCAACACCTAAACAACAAAGGTATCAAGTATCTGGGACAGATAGGGGATCAGCAAAATACTACCTTCCATACTCAAGCCTGGTTGATTGATCCGCACTGGCTCATTCCAAATGACTGGAGCAGAATCTGGCAAAACTACCTAAGGGCTCTTATAGAAACACATGTTAGATTGTGAATTGTTGAAGATGAACTAATCTGGGCTCACTCTAAAACTGGGCAATACACTCCGAAACAGGGATATAACATAATCATAGCTGACAAGAAACCGAAGGATATAGAAGCTGGTGGAATAACCTATGGAAGCTACAAGCACCTCCATGTACCAGACTGCTGATGTGGAATATCTTAGAAGATAAGATCCCCATGGGCACCTATTTGAAAAGAAGGGCTTTTATGGGGCCGACCCGATGTGTACTCTGCCTCCAGGAAGAAGAAACGACCCAACATCTTTTCCTCACTTGCCCTACCACCGGGAGCATATGGGCACAAGTACTTCAATCACTTAACATGACTAGAATCTAGCAGGGGGTGGACATTACTTCGGCTTGGGAGTCCTGGTGGTCTACATCAGTCATACCAAAATCAAGAAATCTGCCTCTCCTCGTCTCTTGGTCTAATTGGCTCAAAAGAAATAAATTTTCTTTTGAGGATTATGTGGTAAACTAGAACCTCCTCCCACTACAGATTTTTGCCGCTTTCGAAGAGCTCCCAAATGAGGACAGTCAAAAGAGACAAAGAATTATACAACAGGAACAGATCAACAAAGACATCCTGTGGGCCTATTATGACGAAGCAGCCCAACTTCACAGCTATGGGGGTGGCATTTGTCTCTATCTTTCTGACTCACACTTCTACCAGATCTATTTGGGTCTGGGACCCGGCACCAACAACCATGTTGAATTGATAACTCTCTGCCACCTGCTATACTTTGTTATCCTGAAACATTGCCGAAGCATACAAATTTTTGGAGGTTCAAAGATAGTGTCTGATTGGTTTAACAATACAGTTGTTTGCAATGCATACTCTCTGAGATCTATTTTGGAAGAAATTGTTTTTTTTCAAAACATTCTTTGATCAGATTTATGTTTCTCACATCTACAGGGAAAGAAATGAAATTGTTGACAGGCTATCAAAAGAAGCGATGCATCATCCTCTAGGAGAATGGATGATAACAGAACATTCACTAGCAGGGATCTATCATTATTTCCACAGACCATATATGGATGATGAACCACTGAGGGGCAACAACCTCTAATTTCTTAGCTTTTTGAATCTGAACTATATGAGTTATTTACTCTGTACATAATAGAACTGTCTTTAATTTTGTCATCCCCTGCGTGGGTATTATATTGGATCTATATAGCGGATATATGCAACAGAACAGTACACCCCCTGGGTCTCCTTGTACTTATTTTTTATTTTTTGATTGTGGATTTCATTGCCACATTTACAGCATATGCCTTCGGGCATCTACAGCATACAATTTCTTTTTATGAAATTATGAATTATCTACAACAACAACTATATCGTTTTTTTATGTTTATTCATTAAATTTATTAAGCTTTATGTATTATATGTTCTAAAATGTCATAGTTATGAATCAATTTTATTCAAATTTATTTTATTGTGATATGCATATTATAATTTTTTGCTCACATTTTTGTTTGTAACTTTTTTAATAAAAATAAAATTACGATATAACAAATTGAATTGAATTGATTTATTATTTTGTTACTTTTTTTTTTTTTGAATAAGTCTACTCCTATTATTAATACAAAAAAATTTACAACGAGGCGGCAGCCTCAAGAGGTCTAGCCTGGAAGATGGCTTACACACATGGCAGATTGACAGATAACCCACAGGAACTAGTGGCATACCGTCTAGAGCAAAGACTATTACCGGAGCCTTTAAACCGGAACCACCATGACAAAAACAAACCATGACAAAACTCAGACTCTCTGGTGGTCCAAAATTGTGTAACAAAGGTGATACGATTGACTCGCACTGTTAACATGGACAGAAGACAACTGAACATAGACAGAAAACAACTGAGCATTTCCCCATGAACAGACATGACAGCTGCAAAAAGATAACGACAACCTGATCAACGAACTTGAGTCGTGGAGGGCGCTTCTTCCACAATCGGACAACCGAAACTGGAGAGGTCGTCGTCATCAGAGGGAGGCCCCTCTTCTTTCGGCAGAACCTTCTCACCCGGACGATTTGAACACGCCATGGCAGACTTGACCTGTAAAGCAGAATCCTTTGGAGCGTCATCCTTCTGGCAAAGATTCTAAGAGGTGCTTGGCATGTCTTCCACCCTCGGCTGCGAAGTAGGATTTGGATTTGCCGAGGCCATGCCTGTAGTGCCCTCACTTAGCTGAATCGTGATAGTGGCAATGAGGGAATGGTCGCTTAAACTGCAGGGGATTTGAAAGCGGGCCGAGTGCTCATGGGTGTTCCGGGGGCTTGATATTGCCGTCCTCTGTCCCCAGCCACGACCACGACCTCGCCTGGGAGCCAGATGACCTTCAGAAGTAGTTCCAGGAAATGTATCTGCTGAAGAGGAAGAAGCATGGCGCAGGGGACGACCACGAACTCCACCCCAACGACAACCCATTCTTTGCCGCAGGATGGTCATGTTGCCTAGAGCAAAGAGAGTATGGCACACAACAATTTTTTTTCTGAATAGAGAAGACTGGAAGGGGCCGAATTAACCAATCAATCAGAGAATTGAGAGAGCTTGAGGGCATACAGTTGATGAGAACGCTGAAGGGGTTATGGAAATCCATGAAAACCAACACAGAAGCAGCTCTGCGAGCCTGAACACCATGAACCCCTAAATCATCTTCCGAACAGAGCACTGAACCTGCAAAGAGGCCTAACAAGCGTATGAAGAGAACTGAATTGTGGTGGAGGAGCGCCATCGGATAATAGCAAGAGAACCTGTGTAGATTGACGAGCCACATTAACTCGGTCTTGAATGAGCATTCAGGTGTATTGAAGGCATACAACAGATGAGGCCGGGTGGTGCAGGGTGTACTCCACACGCCTGCTCCTCCCGCTGCCACCGTCCCGTTAACTGTCCCTTTCACCCGCATCTGAGAGAGATAGGTCTTGTCGCACCAAAAGAGTGCAATCGTGTTTGAGTAGCTCATCATTAGATCTACTGAGGGGACCAAAGAAGAAAGGGAGCTGCTAATGAGACCCCTGGTTGGCTAGTCTATCCGCTACTTTGTTGGCAGATCGCCGAACATGCTGGAAGGTAACTCTGTGGGGAGTCCTTAGCCAATCTTTAATTTGCTCTAATCTACTTAGGAGCCGCCAACTAGAGGCAATCTTACCAGCTGAAGTGCCTAATTGGATCCAAGAAGCCGCCTCAATTAAGATTTGAGAGTCCCCTTCTATCACCAGAGGGAAGAAATTCTCAGTTACTGCTATGCAGATGCCCTTCCATAAACCTTCCAGCTCAACAGCATTGTTGGAATCTCTTCCTAACGAACCATGATAAATGTGGAGGGCCAAGCCCTCAATGTTTTTGAAGATACCTCCATCGCCAGCCGACCCTGGATTACCCTTGGCAGCACCATCAAAATTTAACTTTATGGTTTGGGAGATGGAAGGAGCCCAGTGATGGGGGGATTCAGAATGAATGGAGGGATTGAGGGAGGCATGAGCTATGAAAGTGAGATTCAGATTCCAATTTTCCAGGACTAGACATTCCTGAGGCGAGGTTGGAAGGTTCGAATTTTGATAGTGTTTCAGAGCCAGAGTTTCTTGAATATTCTGTTTAAGAAGAAGATAGAGGGAGTCCATGGGCGAATGGAGATTTTTAAAGATCTTGTTGTTCCTCTCCTTCCATAATATCCAATAGACAAATCCCGGAATAAGGATCCATAGGGAGTTGAGGACTGGACTTTGGAAGGGATGATGAGGCCAATTCCTGATTGTATTTGTGATGTTTCCTACTTTTCTTCCCGATCATCTGTTGCACAAAGCAATTCTCTCCCATAGTTCTACAGCTAGCGGATAGGTATCAAGAAGATGCACGATGGTTTCTGGGTGGAGGTTGAAGTTGGGACATTTGGAGGGCCCTATGAAACCTCGCTTTTGAAGATTATCCCAAGTGAGGATCCGTTGTTTGCTTAAGAGCCACAAGAACGTGGAGACTTTTGGCCAAATACTTGGTTGCCAAATTCTGTCCCAAAGCTGATCTTTTGTTGTCTGCTCTGGATGATAGAGAATTTGGTATGCCTCCTTGGTGGTGAATGTACCTTTTGGAGTGGATCCCCACCAGATTTTGTCCCTTTGATCTGAGAGCTTGATTTTCCTTAGATTGAGCTCTTGATTAATCTCTTCAAAGGTTTCCTCTTGCCAGTTGGCTTACCATGTGTCTGCTGATCTCCATTTTTTATAGTCTTGAAGGGTGTGCTGCTGCCAGAATTGATAAACCTGGGTTTGATCACTGTGTTGCATTGTTGCTTGCCATTTGGGTTTGTGGAAGAGAGCAGCAAGTTTGGGGAGTTGTTGCCGGGAGTCTTCCCAAAATCTTGTTGTGGTACCTGAGTGTATTTCCCAAAAACTGTGCTCGTGAATGAAGGCACTGTGTTTTCTGGTAGCATTCCAAATTAACGATCCGAGATTGGTGCTGCTTATACGGATGAGATCCTCTAAGGGCCTTCCTGGAGCATATTTGGCATGCCAAATGCGAGCCCAAGGAGAGTGCAGATTGGAGACCCATTTCCACCAGATTCGGGCGCCCATGGTGTTGTTGCTATGGAGAGGATCCCTTAAATCGATTCCACCAGCTGACTTCGATAAGCAGACCTCTTTCCATTTGACGAGCGCCCATTTTCGGTTGAGCCCTGAAGAGCCCCATAAAAATTTCCTCTGAAACTTGTGAATTCTCTTCAGAACCCATTTGGGAGCTGCCAATGTGGAGAATAAATACAATGATATGGCTTGAAGAACGGATTTGATAAGAATGAGCCTGCTGGCAATATTGAGAGAGCGGAAGGTCCAGGAGGAAAACCTCGATTTTAGCTTGTCAAGAAGTGTTCTCCAAGAGGAATGATTGAGGGCTGAGACAATCGGGGAGCACCAAGGTATTTCGAGGGCAACGAAGCTATAGGATAACCCAAGATCCTGGCTATATTCTGTTGAGTAAGACTGGGAGTATTGAAAGAAGAGCTGGGATTTGGCAGCATTGATGGAGGTGCCTGAGGCTTCATAGAAGAGATGAAGAAGGTCAAGGAGGGTAGAGGCCTCATGAACAAAAGGATGACCAAAGAGCATAGTGTCATCAACAAACTGTTGGTGGGAGAGGGGGGAAAGTCCATGAAGAGAGATGCCTTTAAGCGAGTGAGAAGAGATAGCCGAGTGAAGAAGACGACTGAGACCTTCGGCCATGAGCACAAAGAGGAACGGAGAGAGAGGATCACCTTGGCGAATGCCCCGGGAGGGCCAGAAAGGTGAGGAGGGGGAGCCATTCAGGAGAATGGAATAACTGGGGGAGGTGATAAGATTCATGAGCCAACGCGTCTAGGTGGCGCTGAAGCCAAAAGCTAAAAGCATTTGATTAATGTAGGACCAACTAAGTTTATCGAATGCTTTAGAAAGATATAGCTTGAGAATCATACCTGGATTTTTGAGAACCTTGAGCGAATAAATCACTTCATGAGAAAGTATGATACCATCCAGAATCTAGTGCCCTTCCACATACCCTGTCTGTTCTGGAGAGATGAGGAGAGGGAGTAGAGGTTTGAGCCTGTTTCCCAAGATTTTTGAGATGAGTTTGTATATAACGTTACAAAGAGCTATGGGTCTGTATTTATCAGGCGTGCTGGAGTCTTCCACCTTAGGCACAAGTGCTATGAAGGTAGTATTGAGAGAAGGGAGGATCTAGTGCATCGATCTTGCTCCTTCCACAAGTTCCCATACCTCTGTTTTGATGTGCTCCCAGAAGGCGTGGAAAAAATTGGCTGTGAAGCCATCAGGTCCTGGCGCCTTGCCATCTTTCAATTGGGATAAAGCATCCTCCACTTCCTGCATTGATATTGGCAGAAGCAGCGTATTGTTGTGGTCCTCCGTGATGATCTTTGGTATATGCTGCGTGATAGACTGTATAGCCAGTGTTCTGCTACCTGGGGGCTCTTTCAGAATCTCCTGAAAGTGCATTTTGAATTCTTGTTCCATTTCTTCATGTGCTTCCAGACGTTCTCCTCGCTTATTATTGATGAAGGCTATGTGATTGTGCATTATCCTTTGAATGGTGATTCTGTGAAAGAATTTGGTTTTTTTCTCTCCATCCTTGAGCCGTCTGACCCTTGATTTTTGGCGCCACAATGCTTCTTCTTGCTTCTGACGTGTTTCAATCTGGGTTAGGAGTGACTTCTCCTGTTGCTCATAGTCTTCAATTCTGCCCTCATAGATGATGTGTTGTTGCAGAGTATTCATTTGCTCCTCCAACAATTTCTGGTGGTCGAAAATATTTCCAAACTGGGAGCGATTCCAGGTTTTGATCACTTGTTTGAGAAATTTTAACTTCTGCTGAAACAGGTACATTTTGGCCCCTTCTGGGGGATTGAAAGAATTCCAGGTATCTATTACCACATCTAGTTAGGACGTGAAAACCAAAATGCTTCAAAGCGGAATGGTTTATTGCTCCTGACTCCCGGACGTGACCATTGTAACATTATGGGCTAGTGATTAGAGCATGCCTGAGGCAAGATGGAAGCATGAAAGTCTCCCCCCATGTGAATAGCATTGTCTGTCATGAGAAATTGATCCAGCCTGTAGGCAATTTGCTGTGAGCCCCTTCTTTTATTGGTCCATGTAAAAATGCCATTAGAGGTCTGAAGGTCCATCAGTTGATTCCCATGAATGAAGTCTTTGAGGCTATAGCTATCTTCATCCAACCTTTGACGACCACCATACTTTTCCTCTAAAGAGGTTATGATATGAAAATCGCCCCCACATATCCAGAAGGGAAAGCATCTGATGGCATTGAGTTCTGAAATAATTTCAAGCAGATCCAATTTTATTTATTTATTTATTTATTTATTACACATTGGATAGATGACCATGGATATTGGTTCCAATTAGGTGGAAGGTGGATTGAATGAAGAAATGGGAGGCATGAAAGTCGTGAAGGTAGAGATCTTGAGGATTCCATATGATTGCGAGCCCTCCAGAAGCTCCAGAAGCATCCACTGAGACGGACCGACACCCTGGCGAGGCTTTATTTAGTATTTTTTCCAGAACTATACTATTGCATTTTGTTTCTTGAAGGTAGATTATAGAAGGCCTATCTTGTTGGATCATTTTTTTAATCATCCTGTGTTTTGCAGGGGCTATTGAGCCCTCGCACATTCCATGAGACGAGCTTCATGGGGAACAGTGGGGGAGAGCTTTGTAAAACCTGGTCAGCTTGGGGAATCTACCAGAATCCACCAGCATTTCTCCAATGATGATAGTCCTCTGCAAGTCTGTTTTGTGTCCTCGCTTCTTTGTCTCCTTCAAGTTTTTTTCCCATCCCATGGACTGCCTGCCTATATGCCTAGATATTTGTTGTGCTGTGCTCTGGTTAACACTTCTTCTAGTCTTTCTATTTCTCGAGTATGTATTTTACTATATTCCTTCTGTTTGCATGCTACTTCCAGCTTAATTATGTCCAGACCTGCCAGATCCACACTCTCTGGTTCCTCCTCCATGTGTATCGGTGTATTTTGTTCTTCTCCCTTTGAGTGTTGTTGCATGCTTAGTGCTAGAGTTGCATCGATCTCCATGCTAGAGGAAGGTGGAGTTGAGTTGATGCCTTTATCTGTATTGGATGTGGAGGCGAGGATGATGATGGCTTCGGAGGAATGGAGGGGATCTGAAGATTTGGGCGAAGGAGGGGGCGATGAGGGAGATGGAACTGAGGGGGGGATTGAGAGGTTGTCCTCCATACTATCCATGGAAGTCAGGATATCAAAACTGTTTCGAGTTGTAGATTTCTTGAGATTTTCAGGATCCATATGGGGTTTCTTAGCATGCCTTCTTCTATTGGGGACTTTTGTAAAACCCTCAACATCTTTACTTGCCTCCGTACCTGGGTTTTTGGTCTGCAGATTCAGAGGGCAACCCCTGAAGAGATGTCCATGTTCATGGCACTTCCTACAACGAAAGGGAATATGCTCGTAGTCTATAGTTTGAATCCATTCATAATCATCATGAAATAAGCTTACCGAGTGAGTCAGAGCTTTGGCTAGATGCATATGGACACAAATCCTGGCGTATGAGGTGTATCTTCGGCTCTTTGTTTCCTTAGCGGCTTTGATGAAGACCCCCAGGCTGTTGTCGATGTTCTTCAGGGTTTCCTCATTCCAGTATTCCAAGGGAAGTGAGTACATTTGGATCCATACTGGAGCCCAGGTAAAGTCTTCCTTATCTGGATTGAACCTTTCAACCCATTCTCGCAGATACAGGCCGACATAATTAAAGAAGTATGGGTCGCCCTCGAAGATACGCGTTTTATCCTCCAGACAGTTGAAAGTAGTGGTGAAGAATCCTTTAGGTCCAAGGTGCAGTGTGACCTTTTGGCTTCCACTTGGAGGCAATCCAACCTTGCAAGGCTTTTTCAGTAGGCCATAATCCTAGAAACTTGCCTATGAGGGAATGATCCCTCATATATTGAATCTCGTTGTTGATGTGCTGACTGGGGAGATCGATTTTGATTCTTTCTGCCATTTTGGGGATGCATGTTGCAGAGGATGCTTTGGGTCTTGCCATAGAGTTGTTCTGGTCAGTACCTTTGTCTTTAGTTGTTGATGGGCTGGCTGCGCGGTCACCTTCATTATTGGCATCTTGATCAACTACCTGCTCTGTCAACGGTTCAGTGCCGGTGCTGTCATTTTTCTCAACGATGGTTGGCTTGTCAGGCATGGGATCAGAGGAGGGAGAGGGGGACTTGCCCGCCCCTCCGGAGGACGGCTTCATGGCATCGTCAGTAGAAGCGCCAGAGTCTGGAGATCGTGGCAACCTTGGGGAAGAAGATCAGTAAGCGTTAAACCCTAGCTGAGCCAATCGGCCCTGAGCGCTCCCGCTGTCGTTACTTTTTTCTTTTTACTTTTTATTACTTTTCTAATTAAGTTAACATTATGTTATTTTATTATTATTTTTTTATCCACCACTACAACATCTCCCTTATATGGGATGTAGAGCACCTCTAGATAGAATCACAAAGAACACTCACTTTCTTGTGTATATCATCAAATTTTAAACTATATTTTGATCATGAATTAAGACATAAAACTACTTATTCATAAGGGTTTGTCTACCTTGAACATTAAAAAAATAATAATGATAATAATAATAATAATAATAATAAA
>APFE031008428.1:44303-63582 GCA_000404065.3 Pinus taeda
TTGTTTAGAAAGATGCTAGGAGTTCAGGAGAACCCTTTCTCCATTAAGGGGGGGAGTTGAGAATAATTAATATTATTTCGTTATTAATGGAGAAAATGGTTACATTGTTGTAACTTTCTCCCTAGTTTAGGATTAGTTCCTATAGTTATGGGGTTTGGGTACAACTTCCTCTTTCCTAGTATTGTATTTAATGATGTAATCTTTTTGATTGAAAGGTAATAGAGTGAACGAGAGACATCTCTCAAGTTTTGTGAGTGTAGTCTCCAGGTGCAGGCCACACCTGAGAGCTACATCTCTTTCTTTTCAATTCAGTGCATATTTTATCTTGGTCTTCATAATGTAACATAATTTTATCATTGATGTATTTTTCATACTTATTATTATTATTTTGGTCAAAGCATGTTCTTCATGCTTAAAAGAGTAAAAAATAATCAAAATAAATTATTATGAGAAAATAATTTGTAATTTATTCAAGTCCCATTTGGACTTTTAAAGAAAAATAATTTTGAGTCAAAAATTCAAAATGTCATCACAAAGACCAAGTTAGCCCCTTCTTGACTAGTTAGCCTATGTGGCACCTTTTTTACCTTATTAGACAACTATAAATACAAGTCAACTCGACCACTTGGAGATCCAATCATCACTCAACATATCACATCATTTTTTGTGCCAAAGATAGAAGAATAATCAATCGAAGTCAAAGGAGGGAGGAAAAAGTCAAAGGACAGAGGGAATTTGCATTTTTTGCCTAGTTTCTACTCACACGTGTGAAATTTTTTTGGAATTTCATAGGTAATGTAGGGCCGAAATTCGACCTCTACTGCAAGGCCAAAAATTTCAGTGATTTGACCAAAATTTAGGGGTTTGACTAGTGTTGACTTTTTTTACTTTGACTTGATTGGAGGAGACTTGGAGGAGGGATGGCTTTGGATCTTTGGGAAATTTTTGGTCTTGGTCTTGGTCTTGGAAATATCATTTTGATCTTATTCTATAAGAGAAGGATTTGTGGGTTCCCCCCTTGTGGGGTTTTGTGCTAGCTTGGAGCCTAATTTCTAGTGTTCTTTATCTCTTTGTGATCTTTGTATTCCGAAATTTTGTATAATTTCTTGATGAAGAGAACATAAAAGAAGTAATAAGACTACTAATATTCATGAGTAATTATCAAGAAAGAGAAAACAAGTATTAAACTATATAGCCCTTGTTTTCTCAACAAGGTATCAGAGGTAAGGTGAAGGAAGGAAACTTGAAGGTCACAATTTATTGGCATGCTTGTTTAAAACATCTTTGTAGCGATTATCTCTATCTCTCTCTCTCTCTCTCTCTCTCTCTTTTCCATGGTAAGATACATGAAGGAAGGTCTCAAGACTCTTAGGAAGCTCTTTAAATCCATCAAATGATACATCACCAGATTCATCTCTAATCTATCTAAAGGGGCTCTTCTTACAAAGTTGAACTTGGAGACAAAAATAGCTACTCGGTTAAGGGGATTGGATCTACGCCCGTAGAGCTAGAGTCTAGTCAGAACATTCATCTCAACAACATCCTCTATGCTCCAAGTTTGAAAAATATTTGCTTTTTATTTCTTGTTTAGAAGATAAAGGAGATAGGGTATTATTTGTTGATGGAAAAGTAATTGTTTTGGCAAAGGGATCTAGTATAGAAAATGCAAGGAAATTTGGGATTCTTGAGGGGAGGTTGTAGAGGCTTCTAACTCCTCCTCCTTAACCTTTAGTACATTTGGACATCAATCCTTGTGAGTTGTGACATATAAGATATGTTCATCTCCATTACAAAATATTGTCATCCCTAAATCAAATGGTTACTAGTATACCCCAATTAAAGGAATAACATGAAGGAGTTTGCAAAGGACAATCCCTTAGTAAAAATGCGAAGAAACCATTCCCTAGCAGTGACACGAGATCCATGGAAATCTTGGACCTAATCCACCATGATGTTTGTGGACTCATGTCAAAAAAATCACTTGGTGATCATCAATACTATGTAACATTTATTGATGAACACTCCAGAAAGACTTGGATATATTTCTTGAAGTATAAACATGAAGTATTTGAAAAGTTCCAAGAGTTCAAGGTAGAAGTGGAGAATATGACATAAAAGAGGATCAAAACTCTAAGATCAAATAATGGAGGGGAATATACATCTAAAGAACTTATGTCCTCTTGCAAAGGAGTTGGGATTAAGAGGAAGATAATAGTTCCTTACAATTATGAATAAAATGGTGTAGCCAAAAGAAAGAACCAACCTATTGAAGAGTGTGTAAGAGCCATGCTACATGACCAAGACCTTCCCAAATTCTTATGGGGTGAAGCCTCTATGACAACAATTTACATTCCAAATAGAAGCCCTCACATAATTCTTGAAAACAAGACTCTGAGAGAAGCATTCACAGGAAAGAAGTTGAATGTTGATCACCTCATAATTTTTGGATGCCCTATATACATTCATATTCCCAAGGACAAGAGGAAGAAATTGGACCCTACAAGTTTGAAACGAATCTTTGTTGGTTATAACACTTCATCTAAAGCAGATAGAATCTACATCAAGGAAGAACGATGTATTTAAGTAAGTAGATATGTCACATTCAATGAAAGTATTGTGTATAAGAAGTCCAAGGATATTCCCATTGACTATAATGAAGAAGAAGTACTTGTCTTTCCTAATGAAGAAAATCTAGAGCAATACAATCCTCTAGAACCTACGATTGATCATCATGAAGAACCAAAAGGACTAAGAGAACCTGTACAACTTATCATCATTCCAGAGACTTGAAAAACACCAGCCTGGTTAAGATAAACTCTACAAGAAGCCAAAGGACATGAAACAACAAAAGGAACATTTAGAGAGAGCAAGAAAACTAAGATATTTTCAGGTTATGCAACATACATGACAAAAATCATTCAAGCAGAACCTACCTCTTATGAAAAGGTAGTTGAACATCAAGTATAGAAGAATGCAATGTTAGAAGAATACCAATCAATAATGAAGAATCATGTTTAGGAAATTGTTACTATACCAAATGAAAAATTAGTTGTGACTTCCAAGTGGGTGTACAAATTCAAGCATGCAATTGATGGGAGTATTGACAAATATAAGGCAAGATTTGTGGCTAGAGGATTCTCTCAACAAGAAGGAATTGATTATGAGGAAACTTTTGCTCCAATATACAGGTACATAACTATTAGACCTCTCTTTTTTGTTGCAACTACTATGGGATGGAACATGCATCAAATGGACATAAGGACAACTTTTTTGAATGGCACAATTGATGAAGAAGTCTACATTGATAAGCGTCAAGGATTTGAAGTACATGGAAAAGAAAACCATGTTTGTAGGTTAATGAAAGCTTTATACCACTTGAAACAAGCCCCTAGAGCATGGTATGCCATAATGGATGCTTATCTATTAAAAACCAGTTTCCTCAAAAGTACTGCAAATCCCAATCTCTACATCAAGGTGGTAAAGAATGAACCCATGATTATATTACTTTATGTGGACGAATTATTGATAACAGGTATGGAACATTGAATTCGTCAGCGCAAGAAGGAACTAGCAGTTGAATTTGATATGAAAGATCTTGGACTAATGCACTATTATCCAGGAATCGAAGTTTGGAAAAAAAAAACTGGCAAGATTTATCTTGGTCAAGTAAAATATGTGATCAAACTCTTACATAAATTTGGAATGATGGATAGTAAACCTATGACAACATCTATGATGACCAATTTGAAGAAGCTAAGGCATTCATACTCAAGTTTGGTTGATCTGACAATCTATCGACAATTTATTGGTTCTTTGATGTACCTCATGAAACCTAGCCATATATATGTTTTGCAGTGAACACTCTTAGCTAGTTTTAGATGCAGCCTAGACATGATCATTGGATAGAAGCTAAAAACATCTTAAGGTATCTATGTGGGACCATATATCATTTCTTAAATTACGTTTCAGGTAATGAGATTAAGTTATTGGGCTACATAGATTCAAATTGGGCGGGCAGTGATACAGATTGAAAAATCACTACATATGGTTTTTTTGGTTTGTGATCCGCTATGGTTTCATGGATGAGCAAGAAATAAGACAGTTGATTTGAGTGTTGTTGAATTTGAATACATAACAACCACTGAAGTTAGTCAAGAAGTAGTTTAGCTCTGTAAGTTGCTTGCAGATATATTTGAAGGACCTTTGGACTCTGTCATCATATGTTGTTATAACTAGAGTTGCATAAAGCTAACAGAGGACCTGATTTTCCATGCAAGGATGAAGCAAATCAATATCAAATATAAATAATTCAAAGCTTGGTACAGTGTGGGTATAGGATGGGGTCATGAAGCTACAATACACCTCCATTGACAAACATACAACAAATATATTGACGAAGTCTCTTCCTAACATGAAGTTAGATTATTTATGAAACAAGCTTGGGCTAGTGGATAACTCCTCCCTAGTTGAGAGGGAGTGAATATGGACATTGTATTCTCCATGTTTCATGTACTATGGCTGAGTCTAATGGTTATAAGACTATTAAAGGCATTATATTGGAGAATGGTGGATTGGACAAGCATCAGGGACGTATATTCTTGAGTCATGTAATTGGGATTAACAACTTAAGTTGGATACATGGACTTGGTAAGAATGGTCTGGAGGATGAGATTTTCCTTGGGCTGAGAAGAAAATGGTGATGTGAGGACATACCTTGGGAACACCTGGGTGTGGTATGTGCTTGAGAGGCGATGGTGTCCATGGCTCCAGCATTGTGCTCTAATCTAGTGGAGAGATAGAGCTTACTTTTCAAGGCCTGGGTATTTTGACAATGTTGGTTATGATGATGCAAATCATTGTTGATGCTTATCAATATGAATATTTCAAATTGAGATTGTCTTGTTGAGTCATTATGAATACCTCCCTAGTTAAGAGGGAGTGTTGAAAATGTAACACTAGAGAAATTTCGAGGTCTAAAATGGGTCTCAAAACAAAAATGTACAACCAAAAGCAACTTTATAAGAACCAATAGGATTCAAGATGATGATTTCAACCATGGGGGATGATTCACCATTTTTGGAGTAAAAAAGTAAAAAGATTAACAAATAAAAAACTATTTTTTCAACTCATATTTTCAACTTATCTCCCTACAGTTTTACTCAAATTTCAAGTGGGAGCACTCGTTGGATGCAAAATTTAATTCCTGATCTAAGGAGTACCCATGTCGTATACTTTTGGTGGACACTACTACACAAAAAATGAGAAATACATGAAAAATGTGATTGCAATCACAATTTTTCATGTAGTAGAGTCAATGGAAAGTATGCAACATGGGTGCTTAATATTGGATGAGGAATTAAATTCTCCATCCAATGGGTGCTCCTTCTTAAGATTTGAGTAAAACCATAGGGAGATAAGTTGAAAATACGAGTTGAAAAAATAGTTTTTTTCTTTTTTCCCTCTGAAATTTGATGATGTAATCTAATCATATTTTATTATTTCCATTATTATTTTATAATATTCCTTAGGAGACCCATTTTAGACCTCAAAATTTCCCTAATGCTAATGCTAATGTCATTCTTCATAATGCAATATAATTTATCATTGTTGCATTTTTCATATTTATTATTATTATTGTTTTGGTCAAAGCATATTCTTCATGCTCAAAAGAGTAAATAATATTCAAAAGATAAAATTATGAGTCAAGTCCCATTTGGACTTTTAAAGAAAAAGAAAAGATTTTTTATTTTGAGTGAAAAAGTCAAAATGTCATCAAAAAGACCAAGTCAGCCCCTCCTTGACTAGTCGACCTATGTGGCATCTTTTTGACCCTCCTGGACAACTATAAATACAAGTCAACTCAACCACTTGGAGAGCCAATCATCACTCAATACATCACATCAATTTATATGCCAAAGATTGAAGAAAAGTTAGTGAAAGTCAAAGGAAAGAGAGAATTCACATTGTCTTCCTAGTTTATGCTCACACGTGCAAAATTTCTATGGAATTTCAGAGGTACTACAAGGTCGAAATTCGACCTCTACTATAGGGCCAAAGTTTTTAGTGATTTGAACAAAATTTAGAGGTTTTACCATCATTGAATTTTGTTGACTTTGACTTGATTGGAGGAGACTTTGAGGAGTGTTGACTTGGGATCTTTAGGACAATGTTTTTGGTCTTTGGTCTTGGTCATGGAAATCTCATTTTGATCTAATTCTATAAGAGAAGAATTTGTGGGTTTTCGCCCTTGTGGGGGTTTTCCCTAGTGTGGAGCCTAATTTATGGTGTTCTTTGTCTCTTTGAGATCTTTGTATTTTGAACTTTCATATAATTTCTTGATGAAGAGAACATAAAAGAAGTAAGAAGACTACCAATGGTCACAAGTAATTATCAACAAAGAGAAATAATGTATTAAACTATATAGCCCTTGGTTTCTCAACAATTATGCTCTTCAATTTTGTTATTAATGTGTTGTAGAAGCTATTTTTCTATCATACTTATATGAAGGCCATGTAATGAACTCTATTTCATTTGGATATAGTCAATATGAGGAACTTGTCCTTCTTGATCTATTTGTTGTTTTATTCATATTTTTTTTCTCTATCTATCAAACTAAGTTGTTAAATTGAAATACTAATTCATCTAAATAAATCAACATTCATATTTATAAAGTGAGTTGCAACTCCACCTCTCCAAGACTAGCTTCCCACACTTGTTTTCAACAAATATTTAAGATGAATTGTATCAAACTTAGATCCTTTTACCTTGAGTATATAACTAAATGATGATTGTATTATGCCACCAAATAATAACCCATGCTTAGCAAACCAATATTTCTACCTACCTCTTGAAGCCTAGCTAGAGGATCCAAAAAAATTGGAACTAGTTGGGTTTTTTTGCAACATAGTCTTGAACAATTATTAAGTGGTTGCAATATGAAAGTTCAAAAATGAATTATTGTGTTTCAAAACTAGTTCTTTCATCTAATTATGTTGAATGTGGAAAATCATCTTTTTCTACCCTAGAACTTACCTCAAATTAATTAATTATGGAAAATTACCCCCTTCATTCATTATGTGCTTCCTGACTCCATTAGCTCAATAAATTTATAAGCGTTTATTTCTTCCCATCTCATTTCTGTTTTTATTCTTTTCCTTCATTTGATATTTTGTTCATATCACTTTCTCATGCCAAACTTTCATTTCCACATATTATACTATACTACAATAACATTTGTTTTATCAAGCCTTACTCTCATTTTGACCTATAGCCCCCACTCCATAGCCTCGATAATCCTACTCTAGGGATATTGTCCTTGTGTTAAATAAAAGTTAGCCTAAAGTGAGAGGAAAAGCCACTAAGGTGATATTGAGCAGTGTTCTTGAGTTACAAAAGCCTATAACATGGGTGCTTGGGATTTTACACTTTTGTGGGTGCTAGATTTTGTTGTAATATTTTGTCACCATTATCGAGGATAAAGAATTTGTCTAAAAAATTTGTATATCAACTACATTTTTTATGAGAGTACCCATTGAATGATCATATTCTCATGTAGTAACCCCACATTTTATGGCTTGCTATTTTTGGAGGTGAGGATAACTAGTGAATATTTGAATAACTCACCATGATGACTCTGCATTTCAATTTTTGGGTATGAGGTATTATGTTATGCATGCATTTTCATATTTCAACTCTTTATATTGAATAATATGGCATATTTAGATCCATATTTGTATTATGTGTTTGATTTTTCAAATATTCCAATATATTGACATGATTTTGATGACGTTATTTTGGAAGAGTTTGATGGGTATGATTTGAGGCTCCATGGATAGAATGATTCGACAATAAGACTTGTTATAACCATCATAAAAGTAACTTTGGATCCTAGTGTTAATAACAAGGATGTATTCATGAAATGTTATGCATCTATTTTTTATGGTGATGCCATGAATTATTCATGTAATTAGACCAGGAAAAGGAAATTTTTTCATTTGTAAGATTGGTACACGTATTTTGCATGCATTGGGAGATTGGTATGATCCACATAACCTTCATGATATATGTAAATGGTCCTGCAACATTCATATTTTGCATCATTTTCTCATGATATTTCAAATTTAGAATATGATTTTTTGTAATGAAATTAGGGATCAAAGAGTTGTTTTCCTTTCCAAAATTTTGAATCTAGTGCTTCATCTTTACTAATTTGGAAGAGGGAATTGTTACGCATGAACCCTTGAACGAAGATTTATTTAATGGAAATAAGGGTTTAATTTGTCATAGTTGGGACATGCATTGTTGGGCTTTATATGGAATCCCATCTATGACTATGACACTTATGAGATTAAAATGTTGAAATTGTGACCCTTGAATAGCTTGATACCTAAGAGGAAAGTGAAAATTTACAACCATGTTTGCACTATAAAAAAAATAGAAAAGTTTCAAATTGTGGACGTTAAGAAGTAACAAAATTACAAAAAAAAATATGTGATAGGTAATTTAGGTAATTCTATCATTTTTTTAGCAAGCCATGCATGATGAAAGCGTTGAAAATTTTCAGTTGTCTACTTCTTCAAATTTTTGTGAGTTTGTGTATGATTTTTAAATTGGAATTCATCTTTTAGGTGTTGGAAAATATGAAGGTATTGAATTTCGAATTTATGACAATCATTTATAACCATCTGATTGCACATAGAAATTTATTTCTAAATTGGGAATTTCATCTCGTACTTCATCTTTATGCTCAGTAGAAGACACTCTATTATTGGAGTAGCCTATAGCCTTAAGATTTGAGATTGTTGATAGCATTTTTATTGCAATTTGACCTTTTGAGAGGCACCTAGAAGTCATTCCTCAATTTGATTATGGGATGCCATGAGCATTTTTCTAACCTTATTTTACCCGTCTCAAGATTGGATTGAGTTAGTATGTGTTGAAACATGTTATCCTACTTAAATTTTTTCTATTGGTTGTCATGCATGTAATGGAGTTCCATTTTGTAGCCACATGTAATAGAGATTCCAACATACATAGGACTTATTATTAATGTAGCTTTGTTTTGGTTCATTACCAAGAACAAGGGAAGAGTTCATGGTCTTTAGGAGATACTTAGATGGTTGTTGTTTATTTTTGGACTTCACTTAGCTTCTTGCTTCATCATATGTTAAATTAGGGTAGGATGAGTAATCTCAACATTGATGAGTATTAACTTTTCTTTCAAGTTATTTTTTACACTTTTGAAGTCAATTTGAGCTCTACTTCATGTAATATGAACATAGAATAAGTATGTGGTGTGTAAATATGTTAATTATATCCATACCACAACATGGTTTTGTTTCACCTTGATTCCTAAAATCCTTCTTGATAGGACAACTAGAGATTTGTCTCAAGAACTCTATGCTAGAGAACATGTCCCTAATTAGAGTCCAATGTTACACCTGATATTGAATTTGTTGCACATGATGTTGTCATTGATGAAAAAAAATGTTAATGATGCCAAAGAGGATGTACAAGGTAGAAACAATGTAAGTCATGAATCAAAGAAGTAGTATGACAGTTGGATCTCTTGCATGCCCTCATAAAGAGTGTGAGAACCCAGGTTATTTTCCAACAATTTGTCCAATGTAAATATTTGATAATAAAAAATGGGTTAAGTCAAAGGGACACATATTCTAGAGTTGAGGGGGTTACTTACTAGGGATATTTTTAAGGTTTCCTCATAGCAATAAATCTCAACTGGTTCATGGCATCTAGCAGCTATGGAAAAAAGGGAAAATTTGTATTACCTTATCAACTAGATGCAGAAGAAAAAAAAAATATGCTTCTTTGTAGCAACACTTAAAGAATAAGGGACAAGAATTAAAAGACAAAATGGGCTAGCAAATAACTCATAAGGTGTGTTGGCCACCCATTGTAAAAAATTAAATGCAAATAAATCTAAGGGACATACAGACAGGTGGCACCATTTGATAAGATGACAAAATTGGTAGACAAAAATAACTATCTAAAGGAATGTGCAAAGGACAAATGAAGAGATCATTTAAACAACCTAGTGCGGGGATAGAACGTGGTTATGAAGCATGTGCTAGATAGGAAAACAATGAGGAGAACTTGGGAATGAGAGATTAAGAGAATAGATTTCGAAGGAAGTGAGGAATACATAAATGCAGTAGGGAAATCATTTTTCGATTGGCAAGATGGCATGAAGAATTTTTCTGATGCAGGAGCATCCTGCTCAGAAAGACCATTGCATTTTAGTAAGCATAGGGTCTTCTGTTTCAACGGACCTAATTCCCTAAAGAGTGATTAATTATTTATTTTCCTATATTTTATGAGGGTTGTATAATATTGAGGATATTGTAATGAAATCTTCTCGTTAAGAGAGATTTCAAGAATAGTGTGTGAGTTAGAGGAACTAGGAGTTAGTTTCATGATTTTAGGGATTATATTAAGATATTTAGGATTCAGGTGAAATTATTCAGGATTTGAACCAAAATTGGTTAACATAATCCTTTTGTGTATAATTTGTAAGTCTTGAAGACTTAAAAGAGAGATTTAGTGAGAGAGTTAGTAGACAGGACAGTTGGATTGTAAGCCTACGGGCATTGAAACGAGAAAGGGCCACTAATACAAATCATGTAAAGGCAGATGAGGCCAAAGCTAGATTGTAAAATAGGTTTTTATCTGTATCTGTACATTTGTATAATGAATGAGGAATTGAATTCATTGTGACTGTGTGTGTCATTCCTTTTATGTGCTGAGTGATTCGTAATTGTGAATTTATGGTTTCTGTGTGATAAACCATGATGAATGAATTCAAGTTGAATTTCTGAAAGTCTTTCTGAGTGACAAAAGAACTATCGGCTTGATAGAATTCGTGTGATTCCAGTTTGGGATTTAATAGATGTATTTACAGGTCAAGAAAAGAATGAATTACGAAATCTGAAAGAAGGGAATTAATACAAAGAGAATTATGTATTCCAATTCGAAGTTTGTGTTAAAGAAACAGTGGATGGGAGTGTTTTGACATATAAGTGAATGTGTATGCAACAGTAATAATGGTGGAGAATCGATTGAGAGTTTATTGGGTTTGGTTCAAGAAGTAAAGTGAACTTGATTTTGTAGGTAGGGCTATTCGAGATCAGTGTGATTCCATTGGAAGGAGTTCGAAAACTAAAAGCGGAGTGGATTCAAAGATCTGTATGCACTATCAAATGTTGGTAATTAGATATAGTTGCAAGGCAGAGTAAAGATATTAGAGAAGTCTCGACACATTGTTTTCAAGTGGAGGAAGGAGTTGGCAGAGTTGAACTTGGTAACAAGACGATCTAGAGGTGAGAAGGAAATTTAGTGGAAGTGCTAAGTTTGGTAGAAGAGTGGAACCACAACGAAGTGGAATTGTGATTAAGTGGATTTCAGAGTAAGTAGAATATTGAGCAGTGGAATGGTGAGTTGGTGATGGAACTGGGTGATCAGTAAATGTGGAGGTTAGGAGTGTATGGATGTTTTGATCATGGCTGAAGTCCTACACTAAATCCTAGCCGTCGATCTCATTTTCAAATGCTTACGTCACAATCAACTACGGAGCTTAAGTTGCTTGGTAATCTGTGTTCTAGTTGAAGAACCGCAGGTCGTAGATTTGATGACCTTGTATATCCAACAAATATCAGGTCATAAAGTGATAGGACGTTAATCTTAGAACGAACCCGAACATTTATAGATTAAGGATTTATAATCCTTATCGGCTCTGTAAGGGTGGTTAAACATTGTGCAAGTACCTCGTGCAACATCGTTGCTGACCGTTGGATCAAATGTGTCTTGATCAAACGGTGGACGATCACTGATTAGGTTGGTTGATCAGGTGAACCATCAACCGTCGGATTGAAAGGTGCCGTCAATGGCGGAGATTGAAGCCGATAGAACTTGGGGAAGAGTGGACCCGAGAAGTTTATGGGCACGGGTATATTTTATTTGGAGTCTGGTCTTGAGCATTTAGGTGGGACTAGCGTTCGTTGGTGGATTATGTGTTAAAGTGCTGCTTGGTGATTGGTTGGGTTGTTGTTCAAACCCACCAATGTAAATGCTTCCAATTTGTATAGGTGGGCCATAACCCACAGGGCCACATAAGGTTATTGTGAAAATTAGGGAAATTGCCTTTAGGCAGTTTTCCCTGCACCAAAGTGGTATGAGAGCAGGGAAACGTTTCCTGCGAGTAGAAAGAAGACTTTGCATACAAAAGGAATAGGTAAATTTTTTGAAGAAACTCAAGGCAAGAACGAAACAGTGAAAGAAAACTCAGCAAAGGAGTAATTGTTGCTTATAGTTAGGTTTCACCAAGATAAAGCTGGGAGATTGAAAGAAATAATCAGATTCTAAATCTGATTGACAGTAGTTGAATGTTGAAAAATTGTGCAGTGGAAGTATGAAGATCTGCTTAAACAGATTTGCAAGAGTGGTGAGATCCTAAAGACAAGTGATGGTATGCAAGTTTTTTTAATGATTAGCAAAAATTGAATGAGTGAAAATTCAGAGCAAGATTACACTAGTTAAATTGTAAGAGGGACTTTTGTAAGTTCTTGAAGTGGTAGAGTTTGAAGATATAGCTGAAGGCTGGATAAAATAATAGACCATTCAAAGTGCAGGTGAATGGGGGGACAAGATCAGACAGAGATCTTGAAGGTAAGATGATATGTTTTTATTTTAATTTGATTTGAAGATTAGAGAGTTTTTGGTCTTTATATTGATGCACAGGTAGCAGCATAAGAAGGTGAGAAGATTGCAGCAACCTAGAAGCAAGGAGTGCTCAATTGGTTCTAGAGGAAAGAACCAAAGAGATTTCAAAAGATTGAGCTCAGAGGAGAGAAGCTTAGTGAGGCATATGTAGCAAGAAGAAGACTTGTTACTGCAGAGGTATTGTTGCAACTCATAAGAAGATCATAAGGTCAATTCCACAGAGGATGTGGGTAGAATTGCTAGGGAATGAAGGAAGCTGGTAAGAGTTTCTAAGTGAAAGAAGAGGTGGTTAGAACCAAGTATTTCATTGTGAAAGGATAGTTGTATTCTTAAAGTGCAGATGAGTTGAACCCTAGAAGGAGCAAAGGAAAATGCTTAAGGAGGTTCCAGACATAGGACCAATACTTGCCAAAAGACCAAGTCCAGAGGAGAGCTTGGTGAGGTAAGGGGTATCAGGAAAGTCTTGCTGTTGCAGAGGCTTGTGCAACTCATAGTAAAGTGAGTGAGGAACTCATAGAGAGGGAAAGGATGATGACGAGTGATAGTCATAGCAGAGGTTCTGAAAGAGACCATAACATAGGACAAAAGAAGAAAGATGCCAAGGAAAATGGCATGAAAATGAGTGACGAAAAATATGATAAAGAAATGGTTGAGATGGCAGTTCAACTTGAAGTATTAATGGAAATGTTGCAGAGAAATGAGAAGGACTAGAAATATGGTTATGTCATGAGAAAGAAAGTAAAGTGGCAAAGGCTATAAGAGAAGAGGAATCAATAAGAAAATATGGAGTTAATAAAGGAGCTGAGGGAACTTGAACAGATTATAGATGTCAAATTGAAGACAGAGAAGCTCAAAGGAGTTGAGGTACAACAAATGGAAAATGTTGGAGAAGGTGTTGAAGTTTTGGTATGTGAACCAGAACATGGACCATTACTTTTTGAAAGTAATGAAGATACAGAGGAGTTGAATCATATTAATGATTCAGAGCAACTAGAAGACTTGATGGCTGAAGTGTCAAATGAGACCATAAGGTCTTGTGTTTTTAAAACTGATAATTTGTGTATGGTTGTAGGTTTGGAAGAAGATAGGCAGTCTTTTAAAGCTGTCCAAAACATGGAAGAATACCTTCCAGAAGATGAAAGTTTTGAAGCAGAGTATGGAAATGAAACTGGAGAAGAAATAGTTCATTACAGTGAACAAGTGTAGAGAGGAATAATTAAAATAGATGGTGTGGAAAAGAGACTTGCTGATAGTCTCAAGAATTCTTTGAGTTTGAATCAACCTACTAATGTGCTGACAGAGGAGTTAAAGGAAAGATCAAAGCAACATACTGAAAGGTTGCCAGAGGAAGCAGAGGCACAAAGGCCTTATATTTTTTATTTTGATAATCATCTTATGATTGCAAACTTTGTTGTAGAAACTGGAACATATTTGGCATAGGTGGATAGCCAAATGAAAGAAGAATAGAAAGAACATCTATTGAAAGATGTTAAGGAATATTTAGCAGAGGAAGAAGGACCATTTGATGATTGGTCAATAGAAAATGAAGAAATGGGAGATTGTGTAAATTTTCCAACTTTTACTCCAAGTAAAATCATTGAGTTATATAGAGAGTTAGAATTTCAAAGGAGAAAGCTAGAACAACAGAGGATAAATATCTAGAGTAAATTTTTTATGAAGGATGACAAAGAAACTGTCATAAATGACAGTCAAGAAGAAGTTGAAAGGTACAGTAAACAGAAGCAAAAAATTGTCTTGGAAGACAATGTGGCAGCAACTGAAAAGGTGTGAAATTCTATAGAAGACAATAATGAACAAGACAGTAAGGATAAAAGGGTGGCAGTAAAAATGAAAATTTAGCAATTAAGAGTTGAAGGCAATCAATAGACAGAGGATATACTGGACAAAGAAATTGAGTTGGTAAGAAGGTTAATGATGAAAGTGTCTCGAAAGAAGACAACAACAAAAAAGGAAAGAAGCAACAACAAGAGGAAGACAACATCAGACTATGAAAGCATGGAAAGTGGAGCATTGCAGCATAAGGTATGGAGACCTGGAGAACAACAACAGACAACAACAACAATAGAACAGCTAACACGCAAAGACATATTACAAAATAAAGTCTGGGATCTAGGAGGAATCAATTATCCAGACTTATGACCAGGAGGTCATAAATTTTCTTACTTGGGGAGTCTGACGCAGGAACATCCTGCTCAGAAAAACCATTGCATTTTAGTAAGCATAGGGTCTTGTGTTTCAAGGGACTTGATTCCATAAAGAGTGATTAATTATTTATTTTCCTATGTTTTTATGAGGTTTGTATAATAGTGACGATATTGTAATGAAATCTTCTCGTTAAGAGAGATTCCAAGAATAGTGTGTGAGTTAGAGGAACTAGGAGTTAGTTTCATGATTTTAGGGATTAGATTAGGATATTTAGGATTCAGGTGAAATTATTCAGGATCTGAACCAAAATTGGTTAAGAGAATCCTTTTGTGTATAATTTACAAGTCTCGAAGACTTAAAAGAGAGATTTAGTGAGAGAGTTAGTAGACAAGAGGCTTGGATTGTGAGCCTATGAGCATTGAAACAAGAAAGGGCCACCGATACAGACCATGTAAAGGAAGATGAGGCCAAAGCTAGATTGTAAAATAGGTTTTTATTTGTATCTGTACATTTGTTTAATGAATGAGGAAATTGAATTCATTGTGACTATGTGTGTCATTTCTTTTATGTGCTAAGTGATCCATAATTGTGAATTTATGGTTTCCGTGTGATAAACCATGATGAATGAATTCAAGTTGAATTTCTGAAAGTCATTTTGAGTGACAATAGACTTACCAGCTGGGTAGAATCCATGTGATTCCAGTTTTGGATTTAATAGATGTATGTATAGGTCAAGTAAAGAACGAATTACAAAATTTGAAAGAAGGGGATTAACACAGAGAGTATTATGTATTCCAGTTCGAAGTGGTGTTAAAGAAATAGTGGATGTGAGTGTTTTGACATATAAGTGAATGTGTATGCAACAATGATAATGGTGGAGAATCGATTGAGAGTTTATTGGATTTGGTTCAGGAAGTAATGTGAACTTGATTCTATAGGTAGGGCTATTTGAGATTGGTGTGATTCCGTTGGAAGGAATTCGAAAACTAAAAGCAGAGTGGATTCAAAGATCCGTATGCACTATCAAATGTTGGATAACCAAATATAGTTGCAAGGCAGAGTAAAGAAATTAGAGAAGTCTTGGCACACTATTTCCGAGTGGAGAAAGGAGTTCGCAGGGTTGAACTTGGTAACAAGACAATCTGGAGGTGAGAAGGAAATTTAGTGGAAGCACCAAGTTTGGTGGAAGAGTGGAACCACGACGAAGTGGAATTGTGATTAAGTGGATTTCAGAGTAAGCAGAATCTTGAGTAGTGGAATGGTGAGTTGGTGATGGAACTAGGTGATCAGTAACTGTGGAGGTTAGGAGTGTATGGATGTTTTGATCGTGGATGAAGGCCCGCGCTAAATCCTGGCTGTCGATCTCATTTTCAAACGCTTACATCAAGTCAACTGTGAAGGTTAAGCTATTTGGTAATCCGTGTGCTAGTTGAAGAACCGTAGGCCGTAGATCTGATGACCTTGTATATCCAATAGATATCAGGTCATAAAGTGATCGGACGTTAATCTTTAGAAGGAACCTGAACATTATAGATAAGGATTTATCGGTTTCATAAGGGCGGTTAAACATTGTGCAAGTGGCTCGTGCGATATCACTGCTGACCGTTGGATCAAGTGTGTCTTGATCAAACGGTGGAGGATCGCTGATTAGGTTGGTTGATCGGGTGAACCATCAATCGTCAGATTAAAAGGTGCGATAAACGACGGAGATTGAAGTTGATAGAACTTGGGGAAGAGTGGACCCAAGAAGTTTATGGACACGGGTATATTTTATTTGGAGTTTGGTCTTGTGCATTCAGGTGGGACCAGCGTTCATTGGTAGATTATGTGTTAAAGCGTTGCTTGGTGATTGGTTGGATTGTTGTTAAAACCCACCAATGTAAACACTTCTAATTTGTATAGGTGGGCCATAACCCACAGGGCCACGTAAGGTTATTGTGAAAATCAAGGAAATTTCCTTTAGGCGGTTTTACCTGCATCATTTTATCAAGTGAGGAACAATAGTCTCTAGATTCCATTATAGCTAGAGGGTGAAGATGGTTTTCTCAATATTTCCTTGATGGATCGGGTGGAGAATTTTCACTTGGATTCTTGAAATGAGAATTTTTGAAAGCCTTTCTTGTTGTGGTTGTTTTATAGTGGGTTCTAGAGTCCCCAAGAGGGGTGGAACCATTGTGATGTAGCTTTAAGGGTAGAGATTTGTCTCTCTGGATTCCCTAGTTTATGATGTTTGTTAAACAACTGAAGGGTGGAGGCAAGAGGCCTCTACATTCCCTATGTTATTATTGTCTGCTTAAATAGTTGGTGGTTAGAGGTGGGAGAACCTATGGAATCCTTATTTCAACTAGTAGTTGGAGTTTAATCCCTTGGGAAAAAGTCCCCTCGGTCTCTAGAATTTGGCTCGGGGTGATAACTGCAAGTGAGAACTGGTTGCATCTTGTCTATGGTTGGGTGGAGAGTTGTTGTTCCAGACTCAATTTCCCAATTATATTATGAGATAAGTGCCTCTTATGTTCATCAGTAGCAATGAATGTTTGTTTATTTTTATTGAACTGAAATGATGCCATCGATGTATGAGGCATGACCTGAAGTTTGGTTGTTTACATAACTAATTGGTATGGTTGTCAATATTGTTCTTAATGGTTCTTGAATAATGTGATGGATCCATGTGTGAGGAGTTGTTTACATAAATGGTGCTCGACCTTGAATCATTATAATGAACTTATTGTACTTAATATGAAATGCTAGACTAGGCAGAGCTTAGAAAGAGTTGACTATAATTATAATATAAGTTATTATATATATATATATATATATATATATATATATAATATATTATATATATTATATATATATATATATATATTACTAGATATAGTGTATGATACATGTATATATATATATATTATATATATATATATATATATATATATAAGTATATATATAATATAATATATATATATATATTATATTATATATTATGTATATAGTATACTCATATATCTATATAATATTAATTATATAATATATATACTCTAAATTAACCTGCATTCTCTTATTACCATGGCAGAGGCTATTGCCACAAGTGGAATGACAATCTTGTTGAATTAGTTACAATAGTCTAATAATATCCTTACAAATATACTTGCATTATATAATATCATGATAGAGAGAGTATATATCCTAGTTTCCTTGGTTTACTATTAACCAAGTGTTGGAAGTGTTATGTCTTCTCCAATCGGTATTTAAAACAAGAGAACACTAAGGGGTAAATTTGGGCTCCCTGGTCATTCAGTAAATAAAGGATACTAAATTGATTGTTCGAAATGGAGGAATATCTTAGCATAATAGATGAGTGTCATTCAAGAATACATTAATTCTTTAGAATGAAGAAAGAGTGCAAACATGCACTGGTACACTTGTGTCAAATTAAGCCAAATCGCTTGTAGCCTTTTGTGTGGTTCACATGCTTAAAATGATAACAAATTTTTAGTGTTAAGTTCAACTCAATTGTCTAATGGTAAGGAGGTTCAAATGGGTCCTCTCCTGTACATGGAAAAGGGATTATAACATGGGGACTCTCTCACAACTTGTTTGACAACCATCAAACTTTTCCATGGGATTGAACGAGTCTTAGGGCATATGAACATGCATATGAGTTGTGCACTACAACTATGAGCTCATATACCTTGGAACAAAATGATAGGCTCCTAATTCTGAATGAGAATAGGTGTGTGAGTGAATGGTTTCTAATGTTGGAAGTGAGTTGAATTATTTGACACCTTTATAGAATACTTGCGTAATGTATTCAGTGGATAACCACAAGCTTGTGTAGAAGCGAGTTAGAACCACACAATGATGTACCAAAATCTAAATTATATGTAAAACACACACACACACACATAATGAACACAAAATGTTTATGGTTCACACATAACCATAGGTTGGGGCTCGACCCTATGCATGTGCTAAAATGGAGGCCTATACCATGGGAGGCATGCAATTGATTCATGTAACCACGTATCATGGCCAAGGACAGAAGCCAGACTCAAATGAACGGTGGAGATTGATCTATGAAATTGATGGTCAACAAAAATAGTGCAACCCCCCCATGATGTCAACGAAGGGAGGGGATGGCACTATTGGAAGAGGATAGTTGGATGAGTAGAAGGATGGTGGATTGTTGGATTTCTATCCTAGATCTATGAACAAAACTAAAATAGTGGAGCCCCCACCCCTCAATGTCATCGAGAGGGAGTGTTATGAAACCAGCTCAAGAAAAGATATAAAATATAGATCAACGCCTTAGAATTCAGCCTCTTCGAGGGGGCAACCTCCTTTACATTACATAAATGAACAATTCTTGGATGATTCAAAT
>APFE031008437.1:0-21574 GCA_000404065.3 Pinus taeda
AGAATGGAGTGTTCTGTTTCAACAACCTGGTAAAACCTTTCGTTATCTCGGTGTAGTTAGGAATGAATCGACGTAAAAAGTTTGCTTTCCCTTGCAAACTTTGGAGTTGGTGAAGAGTCGAAGGCGGAGGTAATTTGACAATGGCTTCAACCTTCAAGGGATCGACACGAATGCCGGTTTTTGAAACAACAAATCCTTGTAAGCGACCCGTTTCTATACAGAAAACACATTTGCATGGATTCAACCTAATTCAATAATGCCTACATCTCATAAAGATGGCTCGTAAATGAGTGAGATGATTGGCTCTTCATAATGAATGAGCAGGTAAATCATCGAGATAAGGCTGCACAATGTGCTTGATGTCGTGAAATGCGTAAGACATAGCCCGTTGAAAAGTTGCTCCGGCGTTCTTCAACCCAAAAGGTAATTTGCAATAAGCAAAGGTCCCCCATGGACAAATGAAAGCCGTTTTAGGTTGATTAGCAGGGAGTATGTTAATTTGATTGTAACTGGAAAAACCATCCATAAAGGAAAATATTTCACTGCCGGCACAATCATCAATAATTTGATCGATATAGGGGGTTGGGTAATTGTCTTTAGGACAAGCTCGATTAATATCCCTATAACCAATACATATTCTTATCGTTCCTTGCTTTTTGTTAACATGAAAAATATTCGATACCCAATCTGTTAAAGGAATTGGATATATAAAACCTACTTGAAGTAATTTCTCAACTTTAGCTTTAATAGTAGCAGCTTTTCTTGGATGTATCTGACGCAAACGTTGCCAGACGGGTTTAGCATCCGGGTAAGTTTTAATTTCATGGACAATAATTGATGGATCGATTCCTGGAATTTCTTCATATGACCAGGCAAACACGTCGCGGAATTCATGAAATAGGGCTTTATAAGTTTGGATTTCCTCATCTGTACAAGAAGCACCTATATGAATGTTTTCAATAATTGCGGGTTTCACTAAAATGTCAATAGGAATTGTTCGAGAAATATTTCCCAAATTTAACTCAGAATCAAGATGTCGCAGTGGATTCTGTGGTTCCTTGACATAATCAGTGGTAAAAATAGATGAGAAATCATTTTCAAAATGATCAAGCTCAGGTAAAAATAAAGATCGATGATGAAGATCTTCCCATGGTAAATCATCAACAGACAAAACTTCACGAATCTGCTCATCAATATGAACAGGATCAGAAAGAGTTGTTGAATCTGAGGTTGAGATTGAAAGTGACTCCCCATGGACCACATTCATTGCATCAATTTTGGTTGAACTAGAGTCGGAAAACAACTATACCGCCTGATATGCAATTTCAAATGGACTCAAGGGCATGGCATCACCAAATGAGTCCACCTCGGAATCGGAAGGTACGATCCAAGGATCATCAAAAGCAATAGTGTTCGATGATATCATATGAATGGTTGCAAAAGAAGGTGATACATTAGGAGGAGGAAATGAAAAAGTTCCTAGTAAACCAAAATCTTTAATCAATCCCACCCCAACATCCTTATAAGGGATAGTTGTTTTACCCACATGTTGAATACTATCAGAAGAGGCTAGGTCAGATAAAAAATAAGTTAACTGGTCTATTGTAATGATCTTTCCATTATGAGGAAACTTAATAAGCCGAAAGACCAATGAAACAACAACAATCATATCGTAAGACCAACTGCGACCCAAAAGAAGGTTGTAATCTATAGGGGCATCAACCACTTCCACATATAGATTTACAGTTTTGCCTTCTACCCCTATAGGTAAATCCTGGAAAATGCCAAAAGGATGAAACCTTCGGCCATCAAAAGCCTTTAGAATCGTAGAGGATTGATTGAGTTTGGGAGAACCAAGAAATCTCCAACACTGAATCGACATAATACACGTAGAAGCTCCCTCATCAATCACAGTCCAAAAGCAAGGTCTATTTTTTATTAACACTGGGATCTAGAAAGCCATTTGATGAGGTAGGCGAGGTGTACTATTCTCTAAATCAAAGATTATAAGGTTGGAATCATGAATATCAACAGCTCCTATAGCAGACAATAGCAATTTACGTTGTGCTGGGCATGATTGCAGCACCTCCAAAGCCGACATTGCTGAAGGGGAAATAGCTAAATCTTCAACAATGTTATAGTTCTGAGCAGCTCTCACATTTGGATTGAAAGCTGACTTCGAAGTATACCTTTAGCAGGCAGTTTGATTACTAAGTCTGGGTTAGGTTTCTCGATCTGTAGCGGATCAGAACCAGAAGGAGTTGAAGTTGATGGGTTTGAATTAGAAGATTCTGCTTCCTTACCACCAACAGGATTCCTACTACCATAATCTTGCGATCGCGTCGCAATCTTAACATGGGACATCATCATAATGGGTTCTTCTGAGGCATTTGAGGAAGAACCTATCATCTTACTATCTTGATTAGGAAAAGGATCCTCCAAGATAGCAGGCATTTGAGAACCTTTGATGATTTTCAAAAGCTCAGCTCAGTGTGGACAATCTCTTGTAAAATGCTCCTCATCACAAATGACACAAGGATAGCGAGGTTTACGTTTTTCATCAGCAGGTTCATTTTTATGTGGTTTCTCTTCTGAGTTTTGTTTATTTTTCTTCTTCCCCTTCTTTTTACTTCCGGATTTTGATTTGGCCGTAGATGATTCTACGACATGAATATCGGTAGGAATTTCAGAGGAAGAATCTCCTGTCGGGGAATCAGGTAAATTTATAATAGGAGAAGAATTCTTCGCAAATTTCTTCTTACTTTTGGTACTAACTGAACCAATCATACCATCGATGGCATGAGACCCTGAAGGAGCTACAGTTATTTGAATTTGTTTCGGAAGATCGGGGATTTTTTCGTGTAAAGTACTCGACTACGTATAAACGAGGTCAAGGTACTGAGCCTAAGCAATTACTTGCTCTTCAGTAACAACTCCTGCCTTAGCTACATCCTCAGTGATTTTAGGTAATAATGATTTAACAAACCATTCTGCCAAAATTTGATCTGGGATAAAAACTTTCACTAAACGTCGTCGACATCGCCATTCATGAATATGATCTGAAATATATGTGGATGTTGACTGTTTTAATGAAGTTAATAATTTCGTGCCATTGTCATATCTGACAGACAACTGAAAATGGGTTAAGAATGAAGTGGCTAACTGACTAAAATTGTAAAAAGAGCTTCGTGGTAACTCAATGTACCACTTGGCAGCAAGACCAATTAGAGTGTGTTGAAAAAGATGTAAGTGAATTGAATCATCTATAATGGAATTGGATGCACACCAGAGGTGATAATTCATCACATCATTTGATGGATCTTCTCCTAACTTACCCTCAAACTTCGGGATATCATTGGGCAACTTATTAGGCATTGGTAGCCAATATGGAAGATAGTGAATTGGATCATTCATAAGGTGCAACAAATCAGGTAAATCCAAACTTACATTAAAAGGTAACTGATGGTTAGGGTCTTGAAAACCTTGGGTCACAAGACCAGCTCCAGGAGGAGGATATCCAGGATAACCTGGAATTGGATTTGCATTAGGAATATTATATCCTCCTGGAAAACTAGGATTAACCAGACCAAACTGGGGGTTGTTGAGGTTGCTGATAAGTATATCCAGGGTATGGTTGATACTGATAAACTGGGTTTTGTACAGCAGGACCATATTGATACTGTCCCTGGTACGGTTGACAAGTGAATTTCGATTGACTTGTAACAACCGTACTTGGACCAGGTTGTCCTACAGGCATCTGAACTGAAGTCTGAACCGTAGGTCCTGACTGTGTTAAAGAGGTCTAAGGAGTTGATGCAGGAACAATAGAAGCTAGAGCTGTCAATACTCTAGAAGTAGGTGGGGTAGATTGAATAGAAGCTGCAGTAGTTGCAGTAGTCATTTGAGGCGGAGTTCGAGGTGAACTAGGCCCAGACTGATGAACTACACCAAGTGTAGAAGTTTGAATAGTAGGCTAGACAGGTTGCTGGGTTGGACTAAAAACCAAAGGTTGTCCAGGTTGACTTGATAACTGCACATTAGGTTGCAAAATCTATTGAGTTTTAGATGGATCCCACACCATGTTCATTCCGAGGTATGGACCCATAAAAGTTTGAGCATATTGAGGACCATAACCAGGTTGAGTGTAAGGCTAATAATTGAGAGATACAGTTCTAGTTCCTTGTACAAATGGTTGACCAGAAGGTGGTTGGAAACCTTGAGTTGGGTATTGACCTTGAGGTTGATAACCTTGAGGCATGTACTGAAACTGGCGTTTACCTTGAGGTATATATTGATATTGGGGTTGACCTTGAGGTATATACTGAGTCTGGGGTTGACCTTGAGGTATGTATTGTTCCGAAGGTATGTAATGTCCTTGATGTTGCCCCCTAGGTGGTATTTGACTACCTTGAGGTTGCCCACCAGGCGGTAATTGAGCACCTTGTGGTTTCCCCCCAAGCGGTAACTGACTACCTTGAGGTTGCCCTCCAGGTGGTAACTGACTACCTTGAGATTGCCCTCCAGGAAGTAACTGACTACCTTGAGGTTGTGGATTTGGAATAGCACCAGACATCATAAGAATTTCTTCTACACTCAACAACGGAGTTCCGTTATTACCAGTTGATATCCCATGTTCAATGGGTTGAGGAGATGCTCCTAAAAAAGTACCAGAAAGTGACTGATACCCAGAAGGAACAGAAGGACCGCCATATAAAAATGTTTCCGGTGTTTGGGAAAACGTGGATGACCGTTTTGACATATTCGAAGGAGGATAATAACCTCTAGGCGTAGGATGAAAAGGAATACGAGGCGGTGAAAAAGAAAGACCCGAATTTTCTAAAAAGTTCGTCAATGATACGTACCAAGCGTCACTTCTAAAAGGAATGTGGAAGATTGATTCACGCTCCCTAAGTTCTAAAGTTGGTTGATTTTCAGGGAGATTTGTATCTTCGTCTAGACTAACAAGTTCTTTAATAGAAATGAGTCCATAAGGAAGATTTTGGGTAATGACACTTCTTACCCTAGGTGAACTAGGACCACTTGAAGTTGGAGAAACAAATCCTGAGGATGGGGTAGCAGCTGGTTCAGTTTCAGTTTCAGAAATTTCAGGTTCCTCAATTAATTCACTAGTAGGAGAAATACTACTAGTAACTTCGGAAAATGAAATTGGTTCAGAAATATACTATGTTGCTTGAACTGGATAATCAGGGTGAATAATTAAAGATGATTCTCCGGCTTCTGGTGACCCAAATCTACTGTCACTAGGTGATACAAGAGCTCGTATCCCTTCAAGCTGACTTGGTGTATATTCGGGAGGTTGCTCCCAAAGTCTACGAGATTGTCTCGGTAATTCAGCCACGATTAAATATTTAATTACTGCACACGCAAACAAAGAAAATCTCAATAAAACCACCTAAAGTTTCTAAAGAACCAAACAATTGAATCACACGCCTAAAAAATCTAAGAGTTCAAACCACACACAAAGAGTAACTTTTCGTACCAAAAACACTAGTTGGTGATGAAATCCAACGTCGCAGAATTCAATACAGAAATGGTGGTTGGAACAATTACGCTGACAACCTGCTTAATGAAACAAATTGGCACAAGTTTCTTCACAAAACCGTCTCAAGTGAAGATAACTCCCCAGAGAGTCCAAGTGATTCTAGTCGACGTCTACTCCAGGTGCAGTGAGACCCGTCCTTCACCGTCACCTTAGGAAAGAATCTTAAGATTATGGTCACTAAGGTTACCAACAGTAACAAATACAACTGGGGGAACAGTCTATGATCCAATCTACGCGCAAGGGAAAAGTAACAAAGCTCAATCCCCTTGAAGGCTCCTCAACATGACCAATCCAAGATTTACCAACAAGTGACCCCAGGCTCCTCGACAATGGCTAATCCGAGGTTTACCGTTTTTAATACGCGCAAATCTGCTATCTTTCCCAATGAGACAAACTTGATTGTCTCAAAGCTTCGGACATGATCTCATCATTGACTCCTTTAAGAGGAGATTCTCAAATTATATCAATTACAATTGGATTTATTTCCTACCGCAAGATATACCTACTTGTTTGTTTTAACTATCTTGGAGAGTTAATTACTCCCTACTCCAAGATACTAGCCTAACCTATTTTGGTGATAAGAGCCCTAGAAATAAAAAGATTACTAGATCAATTTTAATTAAGCGCTATTTTTATGGGTTGTTTCTTAATTCAATAGGTATGGAGATGAAACTTTGACGGTGTGAAGACTCGACTCCAAAAACACTAAAAAAAATGCACCTAAAATGATAAACAATTCGCTTTTCCTTTCAATGAATCTCTACCTAAAAGAAAGAGTTGAGAATGCAATTCCTTAGAAAACAAAACTTTCCTTCAACATATAAATGAAAAGAAAATGTTTTTGTCTTTTTCAATAAACTCAAAACGAAACTACTAATTATGCTCACAAAAATAAATCCCTTTTCTTTTCAACACTCAAAACTACAGAAAACAATTCTTTCAAAAGAGATTCTATGATTTCTAGAAAACACTCAAAAATATGAAAAACTAATCTTGAGATCTAAGAAACTTCTAAAAACCTAATCGAAATAAAAGATTCAAATGTTTTTGAGGACGTTTTACTTAGTTATTCAGTAAACTAAGGATTAATTTGTTCAGAATAACAAATCAATCAGAAAACACCTAGCTATGTTTTCTTTTATAAAAATGAAATTCACAACCTATGACCAAGTCCATTCAAATATTTGCAAAGAGAAACGAAATCTATTTCTCACCAAGGGGAGATTTCACAAACCAGTTAGACTCATCAAGAAGACAAAAGATACCAGGATGATCTAAAGTTTCGTATGCTTTTAATCTTTAAGTCGTCGAGTGAAAACCAATCCAGGTATGCAAAACTTCTAGAAATTCATCTAAAACAAAAACACCAGTGGAACTTACTCACAAGAGACTTTTGATAGGACACATGCAGATTTGGGAAGAAACTAAAAGTAATAAACTAATCCTAAACTTAACTGGATGAAAAGATTTTAGGTTTTTCAAAAAATTTGACAGGGTTCGTAGGCTTCCAGTATAACCAGATGCGGTACTGCTCTATGAAGTAAAGTAACAGTGCGGAGATGTCCGCACTGTATTATTAACAAAACGTGTGGTCCTCTTGAAAATTTCGAAAACACAAAAAATAATCCAAAACCTAAAAATTACCCAATCCCACACACATCAAGCAAAAAACCAGAAACAAAAACAAGTTTCTCAAGTCAAAGACAAAGGAAAATCAAAAAACTGAATTCAGTTCCCCAACAGAGTGGCCAATTTGTTGACCGGATAAATCAATCTTGTGGACAAGGCCGATCTCCATTGTATCAACAAATATCTGGAAACAAGTAGGACAAGCAAATATACCTTTCTCTAAACATATTGCGATTCATTAATAAAAACTAAGAGTTGTTTTAGACCCTACCTTAAGTCCAATGCTAGTTTGTGGCAACCATGCCCCGACATCTCCGAAAGAGTTTCCTTTTAAGAACCTGCAATCACAAACAAGCACACATCAAATAACACCTGCATAGCTAATATAATAAATCATGTCCATCATGGTGATTGTTGAGTCCCAAGCTTGCATCTTTCCTATACACCTTTCTAGACTTTTTCCATTTACCTGGACCTCCTAAGTCATCAACATCATTGCATATTAATCATAAAAGAGAATTTGAAGTGGTTTTTAGCTATGTTTTGTGTCGGCTGTTTGAATTAGGCTTTTTCTCATTGAGCTGCGGATTCTTGTCACTTTCCGCAGCTACTTCAACTTTCCGCAGCCATTTTGTTAAATTCTATGTTGCATGTGTCTTCAGGCAAATCAAGCCACATGGGAAAGTTAGAAATGAAATGGATATGGACCGAGTCCTATTTGCTCAGTCGAATTCACCAAAGAAGGTCGTGGTCAAAGGTAGTCAAGTGGTGGTCAACCTAAAAGTCCTACGGTGACAGAACTCTATTTTTCACCACGTGAAGACTTGCGTGGTCGTTCCTAAATCTCAGGGGACATATCAACACCTGTGGACTGCTCCATAAGCCGAATCCAACAGCCACCCTCCAAATATTTAATCTTCACAGCAGCCATAATGCTGGATTCCTGGACATGGTGGTTCATGTGTCTCTTATCAGTGCAGATTGTAGGAAATTAGTTATGTCATCCTTTGTTATAAATAATGTGTTCTCATACGCATAGTAGTTAGCTTTTGTAATGTAATTTTGACTGTTAACGAGCCCACTATGCCGTGACTTTATTTCTGTGTTATGACTACATTTTGAATACATGAGAAGACTCTGTTTATAAGCTCAATTCATGGTTGATAGCTGACTACCCGAGGTTGTGCAGAGGGCCCCTATACACACCGAGGTTTTGTTTATTTCTGTATAGTTTCATGCTTTATTTCTTTACGTTCCTTATGCCATAATCATTCACGTGTATATATTTCATTGCTTATGGTATTCACGTTTTATTTCTATCCATAATTTTACATGTTTTTATAATGTTGTTAACTGATCAGTGTCTTTGTTCCATATTACAGTAGGCAGCCCGGGCATTTGCACATAGTTTTACAATGACTAATGACATGGAAACAGTCTTATCTTTCTATTGATTTATTTTTCTTAGTTTTTAACTCCAGCACTGTTTTGTTTATTTCAGTTCTGTTCATTGGCTTTATTAGTTAGTTTAGATATTGAATTGCTCATGTCATTTTCAGTTACCTCTGAAAGCCATTGCGAGACTAATGGTGAGGGATTAAAGTATGAGTGTGTAGTTTGATATTAGTTTATTTTTCTGCAAGTTAGTTATTGAATTGATCATGTCATTTTCAGTTACCTCCAAAAGCCGTAGCGAGACTAATGGTGAGGGATTGAAATATGAGTATGTAATTTGATATTAGTTTATTTTCCTGCAAACTAGATATCGGATTGCTCAAGTTGTTTATGATTACCTCTGAAATCCATAGCGAGACTAATGGCAAGGGGTTAGAGTATGAATTGATGTAATTTGATTTTAGCTTTACTTTGCTTGCAATTTTTGGATTTCTTTGAGTACAGTTTCTTTTGTATTTAGACAGCAGCAGGGATAATGATTCCATGATCAATAGTTCACTGTTTGCTTGATTAGAATAGTGGCACATTTTCATTTTCTTTTAGGAATTAATTTCATAATTGCATGTTGTAAAACCTTTTTTTTTTTAAGTTTGAAGTTTTGGAAATCAATATAAAGGACATCATTGCCTTGAACATTTATATCCATACTTGTCTTTTAGAATTTCCATCTCATTAGGAAATCAGCGAAGATAAAAACCCCCCAAAACATAAAAATCAAAAACGACAAAAGTAAGAAATAGGTTATCTTGCACATATAGTGCGCTGCACTTCGCCAGCTTATGAATCCCGAATTGAAAATTAAATGCAGCAGTTTAGCACACTTTAAATTGACCAAACATTTTGGCACCATTGCCAGGGATGTGTAACTAGGTAGCCAATTTCTTTTTAAAAAAATAAAAATAAAAAAGGAAAAATTGATAACTTCTTGAAGTATGCTCTCCTCTTGCAGCTAGTGTGATCTGGAGGATCAAAAAAGAGAGTTATTGGTAGAATAATTTCTTAAGTATGATCTCTTCTTGCACCTAGTGTGACCTGGAAGATCAGAAAGAGAATTCTTAGCCCAACTTAAAAATAAAAAAATGACATGCATAGAGCAAGAGATTCTAGGGGAAGGTTTAGAGCTAGAGCCAAGAGTTCGATTTTTACAATTCCAGCTTCTTCAAGGCATAGACAAGATTTACCACCATCTACTCCTAGACTTAAGATCCCTGGAATTCTAGGAGAAGCAGCTGAATTAGAGGATTCTCCTACACTATCTACCAAACTTCATCTAGAAGAAGACCCTTTCTTTAATTCTACAAGAGAGCATATTGTAATCAAAGAATTAGAATCACCTGAAGAAGAGGAAGGGGAAATTCCTCCTCGTTCGCCATTAGTAGAAGAACCAGAGGACTCTGAGGAATCTGAAGAAACTATCATGACAGAGGAAGTAGTAGATGGATTCAGAGGCAGAGGTAGAGGTAGAGGAGGAAATAATGGAGGCAACAATGGTGGAGGTGGAGGTAATAATGGAAGAAATAGGGAAGGAGACAACTCGTTTGGATTCCCTATAGTTGATGAGGAAACTCATACAACGATGAAAAACATCTCACCATCTGTCCTCCCCAACTTTTATGGATTGCGAAGTGAGGATCCTGAAACATTTATGTTTGAGTTTGAAGTAGTGTGCCGAACCTATGACTATATGGAAGACTCTCAAAAACTCAAACTGTTTCCTTAAACATTAAAGGGAGCCACTTTGAAATGGTTCATGGGGTTAGTCACCCAATCTATTAGGACTTGGAATGACATGAAACAAACATTTTTGGATAGATACCTGAACTATTGCATGCCCACCAATCACAAGGATGAGGTATTCAAAATGGTGCAAAAAGCAAATGAAAACTTGGAGGATTTACTTGAAATATTTCAATACAACTTAAAGAGAGCAAAGATGAGCAACTTAGATGAGGAAGCATTGAAAGCCCTTTCATTGAAATCCATTAGAGATGAATGGATAGATATTTTAAACATGATGGGGAAGGGAGACATTTCTCAACTTCCACTTCATGACATAGCAGAACTATATGTCCATCTCTCAAGGGGAAAATCTAAAACAGGAAAAGGGCCTAGAGATCCTTCTCTTATAAGGGCAAACAAATCTACAACTGGATCAGTAAGTAGGGCAGAAGTTGACAATATTCTTGATGAGTTCAAAACTGATATTCTAGGGAGCCTTAGTGAACAACTAGACACCCTTAAAATTCAAAACAAGCAGAAATCATAAACTGATGCTCTAGCCATCTTTTGTCCGAAATGTAGGAAGAAACATTCTCTAAGGGAATGCCCCTTGGATGTAAAAGTTGTAGAAAGATGTATGATTTTCTCAGAGAATCATGAGACCAAGGATTGTCCTTCAATTCCTGGACTCAAAGCTATCTTTCAAGAAGATCCAAATTCAGTAGAATCTCTCTGTTTTGTTGCACAAAGACCTGGGAGTGGCAACAAGACCTTGGCAGGGGCAACAAACTCAAGGGTTTAACAACCCTATGAACTTTCAACCCCCCACTAAATTGGAACCCTTGGCAACAACCTTGGCCCCAACCGCAAAATCCATATCAATCATGGGCACAAGGAATGGAAAATCCTTATGGGAGATTTGCTCAATTTTATCAATATCCTCCATCTTTTCAAAATCAACAAGCTCCATAATTCCCAAATCAAAACCCACAACTTTCATTTCCATTTCCACAACAACAACAACCTTCTCAACAAAATCCAAATTCCCAACTCATGCTTCCATTCCAACAAAAGACAAATCAACTTCCAGCTCAGCCATTGCCAAATCCTAACAATAAAAATCCTCAGAATGCTTACATGGTAGAAGGACGACAATTTCCTACCTATATGATTGTTCCTCTCAACGATGTACAACTCAGGTCTAGTAGAGTTTTAGAAAAACCTTCTATAGATGCTCGAAAGCAAAGTACTTCTGAGGAAGATTCTCTTCAAGTCAATAAAGGTTCTGAAGCATCTCTTCAAAACCAAAACACTCAAAAAGAAAAAGAAAAAGAGTCAACCCCCACAACTCCTATAGTTGAGCAACCTGCATCTTCATCCACACCTCCTTTCCCTGAAAGATTACAAATTGACAGGGGGGTGGAAAAACAAATCTTTTTGCCTGAGTATGATTTCCTAGATGAATTAAAGAATGTCTATATCAAAATTCCCTTGCTACAAGCCATTAGAGAGATTCCTATTCTAGCAAAAACAATAAAGGAGTTGAGTCTCAAAAGACCAGGAAGGAAACCAAGAGACACAAGAAGAATCCACCTGGTAGGAAAAATTGCAGATATCATGATGGGAAAAATTACATGCAGAAGTATGTAGATCCCGGTAGTCCAATTGTCAAGACACATATAAATGGGGTAGAAATCCCAAATACTTTGATTGACTTAGGGGCTGCTATCAACATTATGAGTAGACAGACTATGGAATAGCTTAAACTTCCTAATCTTCTTTTTACACCTACTTTATTGTAGCTTGCAGACAGATCAATAATCAAACAAGATGGTGTATTAGAAGATATTTCAGTCTCCTTAGATTCTTGGGACTATCAAGTAGATTTTATGATTTTGACTCCCAAGAGTAATCTAGGAGGGCATCCATTTATCTTAGGAAGACCTTGGCTAGACACAGTTGATGCTTTCATTAGTTGTAGATCGGAGGACAAGTATATTTCCGATGGTAGTTCGACAAAGAAATTCAATTTGTATCCTCTAGCAAAAGCAATAACAGAAGTAGGAGACAATGAATGGGTCGATGATGAGGACACTATACAACCTGTCTTTACTATATCTGAGATTAGTGAGGATAGTTAAATTCTAAACACATTAGAAAATTTTGAGACATCTTCAGAATATGACCCCACACAATTTCAGTTAGATTCTAACATTGAGTATTTATCATCAAGACAAATGTCTCTTTACTCTATGGAAGAGTTCAGTAGTTCCGCCATTGAGATTTTTCCAGGTAAACCATTGAATATCAACAAAAATTTGAAAAGTCACAACAGGAAGAACTAACCAAAATATTGCAAAAACATTCTACTGCATTTGCATGGGAGTATACTTATATGAAAGGTATTGATCCTAAGACTTGCATCCATCATATCTATATTGAGGAAAATAGTAGACCAATCAGACAACCTCAAAGAAGGATGAATCCAAATCTTAGGGAGATAGTGAAAGAAGAGCTCCAAAAACTACTCAATGTAAACTTCATTTATCCAATTTCATATAGCCGATGGGTTTCTCCTTTGGTTATAGTACCTAAAAAGAATGGAAAATGGAGGGTATGCATTGATTACAGAGAATTTAATAAAGCAACTTTGAAGGATCATTTTCCTTTGCCTTTTATCGATCAAGTATTAGATACATTAGCAGACAAAAAGTACTTTTCATTTTTGGATGGTTTTAGTGGTTATAACCAAATTCAGGTAGCACCTAATGATCAAGACAAGACCACATTTACTTGTCCATGGGGAACTTTTGCCTATCAAGTGCTTCCTTTTGGGTTATGTAATGCACCCGCAACATTCCAAAGAGTAGTACTAGGAATTTTTTCTGATCTAATTCATGATTGTGTAGAGGTTTATATGGATGACTTTATAGTTTATGGTGACTCATTTGAAGAAGCATTAGAAAATTTGGAAAAATTACTTGTACGATGTAAAGAAACAAACCTTTCATTAAGCCATGAAAAATACTTTATGATGTTTACTGAAGGTATTGTTTTAGGACATCATATTTCAGGAGATGGGATTAAAGTTGATAGATCAAAAGTTGAAGTCATCTCCAAGTTGCCTATTCCAAATTGTCAAAGAGATGTTAGAAGTTTTCTACGATTTACTGGATACTATAGAAGATTTATAGAAAACTTCATTAAAATAGCATCTCCACTCTTCAAACTGCTTATAAAAGACTGTGAATTCAAATGGGATCCTGATTGTCAGTCAGTGTTTGAAACTTTGAAAACAAGAATATCTGAAGCACCTATCTTGAGAGGACCAAATTGGAAACTCCCTTTCCATATTTCTACAGATGCTTCAAATATAGCTCTAGGAGATGTGTTGGGCCAAAAAGATTTAGTCCCTTATGCCATTTACTATACCAGTAAAAATTTGACTCCCAATGAGTTGAACTATATTGTAACTAAAAAAGATTTCTTAGCTATTGTTCATGCAATCAATAAGTTCAGACATTATATGACAGGCTATGAAAATTTTATTCATATTGATCACTCTGCAATTAGATATTTAATGAACAAACATATTACTAATGGCAGAGTTACAAGATGGCTCCTACTTTTACAGGAATTCAATATTACTATGTTGGATAGACCAAGGAAACAAAATATAGTAGCTGATTTCTTGTCTAGAATTCAAAATACTAAAGAAGATTCTCCTGTAGAGGATAAGTTTCCTGATGAATATTTATTTGCAGTAACTACTAAAACCCCTTGGCATGCAGATATTGCTAACTATTTATTACAAGGAAACTACCTCCACACCTATTTCCTAGTGAAAGAAGAAATATTATTAATGAGTGTTCAAAATATTCATGGATTTCTAACGAATTGTTTAGAACAGGGCCAAATCTTGTGATCAGGAGATTTGTTAGGGAAGATGAAATGCCTAACATCCTCAAGGCATGTCATGATGAACCATGCGACGGACACTTTGCTGACAAAAGGACAGCCTATAAAATCCTCTCTTTGGGATATTTTTGGCCTTCCCTCTTTAAAGATGCAAAACAATATGTCAAAAGGTGCGACAGCTGCCAAAGAGTAGGGGAAACCTACCCTTTCAAAATGAAATGCCATTGCAACCATAGGGTTACTCATCGAACCCTTTGGAAAAATGGGCTTTAGATTTCATTGGACCTATTAATCCCACCATCTAAGCAAAAAGAAGTATATATTGGTATGTACTGATTATGTCACTAAATGGGTAGAAGCCAAAGCGTTAGTTTCTGCTACTGAAAATTCAGTTGTTAATTTTCTTTATGAGGATATTTTTACTCGCTTTGGTGTTCCAAGAGAAATTGTGACAGATCAGGGAAGCCAATTCACATCCAACTTGGTGGAGAAGCTGATGGAAGAATACAAATCAAGCACAGAAGATCTACTCCTTACCATCCGCAAGCAAATGGTCAAGTGGAGTCTACAAACAAAGTTCTCGAAAGTATCATCACCAAAACAGTTCATCTACATAGAAGAGTTTGGGCAGAAAAGCTTCCTTAAGCCCTGTGGGCCTATAGAACTACATGGAGAAATACAACAAGACATTCTCCGTATGAACTTGTTTATGGGAAAGAAGTCCTACTCCCTATTGAGTTCCAAGTCAAAACCTTCAAGATGGCAGTTCAATTGGGGATGGATCTATCAGAAGCCCAAAAGCATAGAATGGAGCAGTTGAATGAGATAGATGAGATCAGACAAGAGGCGATCCTAAGAACTGATCTAGTTCAATATCAAAGAGCTAAGTGGCATGACAAATACATCAAAGAGAAAAAGTTTCAAGAAGGAGACTGGGCATTGCCATTTGATTCCAAGTTTAAATACTTCAAAGGAAAATTTCAGACTCATTGGCTTGGGCCATATGAGATTGACAAAGTCTTTAGCAATGGAGCAGTAAGAATCAAAACCATTGATGAACATCAAACTCCTCTTATTGTGAATGGCCATCGACTAAAGATCTATCATAAGCCACTCTCGAAAGAGGAATTTGTCAAAATCTTTCAAGATAGTTCTGCAATAAGGCTCGTGAAGAAGAATCCTTCTTCTCCACCAACCTAGCTTTTGTTCCTTTCTGTTTTCTAAAAAAAAAAAAAATTATGTATAAGCCTGAAAACCAATCACTGATTGGCAGTCTTATACAGAAAATACAGGGTGAAAATCAGGAACTCCTAACACCCTACATTTTCCAAAAAAAAATCTCTCTCTTTCTCATTTTTCATTCCACTCCATCTCATTTCCATTCCACACCACTTCATTTCATTCCACTAATAAAAGTTTTTATGACCATTTTTCATCCATTCAGTCATTGTTTATCCATCTCATTCAGCGATAGGATTGTTGAGTCAGTTTCTGCAGCTAGAGTCAGTTTCCGCAGCTGCTAACTGATTCCGCAGCCAGTTGTGTTTCCGTAGCTAGCACCCTGTCATTTAACATTGACAGTTAGATGATAGGCAACAATAATAAAAATAAATTGCAAGTATGACCGAGGACATATTATGAAGACATGAGGCACCTAAAGGCATCAACAAAAAGCAGTTGATCAAAGGTTATGGACACAAGTGGCAAACATTCCAAGGTATGAGAAAAAATTTATTTCAAATGGCATTCAAACACATTTTTTCATAGTTATTAAATCATGAGCTCAACTATATGCAATGATTAGCATGATAGCCTCCATAACTATTTCATTCCACGACATTCCTCCATAAGCTATGCATTTATTTTTCCAACGGCCTCATGATTAATTCTTAGATTTAACTCAAGTTTGGAAGTATTCTCACACTCAACTTGTAATTATGAGATGTGGTTGATTTGATTACGGTTCTCTTCCACCACATAGATCCCGCAGCCATTTCATTTAAGTGTTTATGTCTACTCCATAGCCGTCCATTTTTAAAATTTCTGCCGTCACTCCCTGTTGTGTTATACAACAACCCCCCATTTCATAAAATTTTACACTCAAAACTATAATATGAAATGGGTCCCTTTTAGATTTAATTGGTATCAACTTATGATTTCTCAAAAGGTCCGGAAGTAAGAAAAACATTATAAAACCTTTTGAGTTAATATATAATCGGCCTTATAATAAAAAATGAATAATTCTTTATTATTGTGATAAAGCGATCGCAAGATCGCATATCGCAATAACAAAGGAACCATTAGTTTTCCCCAATGCAACAAGCGCGATAACCATCGGCTATCGGGAAAATAAGCAATCATAACAAAAGGCCCCTCTCCTTGCTCCGATGCGATATCGCTATCGGCGATCGGAGAGTGCGATATGTATGCAACAGAAAGTCTTCCCCAAAAAAAAAGCTCCCGATGTGAATTAGCAATATCGCTATCGGAAATTGGGGATTTCACAATAACATAAATAAAACTACTCAAGCTTTTCTCCGATCCCCAATTGCGATAAAGCCAAGTGCGACTTTCAAAAAGGATTGATATGGCTTCGGTATATTGTATTAATTATTATTTAAAGCCTTTCTCTTCCCGATAGTGATTCACTTGCGCTCAATCGCCAGAAAATCAAATCCACACTTAAATGGACTATTCGGCAAATAAAGGATATGATGAGCTTTTAAATGATTGAAAGGTTTAAACGGCGAATTAATGGAGCAGTTATGCCAAAATCTCTTTAGAGATTGTATCCGCGGGAGCCTTATGTTAATCCTCCATTATTCATTGATTGGCATAATTCTTTCATACTTGGCTTTCGCCATATATTCTCCGCATTACGTTCATTTTATCTCTTGTGCAGAACTTCTCCGCAGTAGCCAATTCAGACCAAATGGGGAAGAAATCTAAGAAATTTGGAATAGCTTCAGCCTCTGTGGTAACAGGACAACATGTTGCCGATCCAAGACCAAGTAAAAAAGGATTAATCTCAGATACCACATGTCTTAGTCTCGGTAATACTACTTGGCAGAGCATCTACAACCTGGTCGAAGCCGAAGAACCTCAAAAAACATCGGTACAAGCTACAACAGGCTCGAGCTGGAAATCCGATGCGACTCTAAAGGATTTGGCTGATTCCTACTTACACAGGATAGCAGCTCGAGAGCAAATTCTTCCATATACAGATGTGGTGAGATGGGTCGTTGAAGAAATTCCAATCATGAACAGAACATTCTGCACTATTGATGGGAGAGTATTCGGCTCGTTTCAGCCCAATGATTTGAGACAAATGTACCATTTGCCCGAACCAGAGAAGAAGTATAACAAAGCATTTCTGGAAAAGTTCAGAGATGAAAATGAAACTGAGTCAGCGCCTATACGAGAATGGAGACAGAACCCAGTGAAACACAAACATGAGTCTTCGGGTAAGTACTCTGTCGATTCCTTGTGTTCTCCTTATTGTTATGCTGGAGCTATGATGTGTCGAATTTGGGGGTTGCATGACTCCTCAAAATTTTCCATAGAGATGGTACCTTTGATGGAAGCAGCATGCAATAGTGAAATCATGGACTGGGGGAATATATTATCTGATAAGTTAGCAACAATTATTCTTGAGCTCAGAAACAAATCCCGTGTTACTGATAGATTTGTCCCTCCATTTTACTTTAGTGCCTACATTTTAGACACCCTCGGTTTTAATTCCGAGTTTCCTATGCTAGGGTGGAGATGGACTCCACAGGACCCCATGCCCATTCATATCTATCACCAGAAGTTGTGGAAAGCCCATTATAAACACCACCTATGTCAAGTCTGCAATGGATTCATGCTACCTATTGACTATGCAATTTTTAATAAACCTGCCCCTAAGATTTCCTCTCAAGCAGAGATTGACTTGACAGCCTTAGGAACCTGGTTCGAAGAAGATAAATTTACCTATGTGAGAGTTTTCGGCAGCCAGGCCAGGCCTCATGTCCTCCCCTTGTATATACCAGACAAACTATTAGCTCGAGAGATAGCATATCAGCTTACATTCACATCAGCTACAAAGACTCTAAGGAATTCAAAGAAGCAAGTCTGGCCTCCTTTTCCTCTAAGGTGTGGTGTCTACACTCTGCATGATTATAAGCATGCAGAGAAAGAGGTGGAAAAGATTAATATACTAAATCTCGCCACTCTTCCTAACAGACGCTTTGATCCAAACAAAGTCGTCTATAATGTTCTAGACCAGGCCAAACTCACTAAATTTGAACATAAAGAAGATGAGTTTGATGACCTGTTCTCCTCGGACGAGTCGCTATTTTAGGTGCAAGCGATAGCTAAAATGAGATACCATGATGATGGGTTAGTTGAATTTAACAAACTTAGAGAACAGAGGATAAACTCTGCCTCTAGATTTGTTAGCCACTGCCCTGATGACACAATCAAGCGAGCCTGAACAGCAGCTCACCAACGAACCTCCTGCTACATCAGAAATTTTTGAAGAAGTACAAAGAAGAGAGCAGGAGGAACTTCAGAGGAAAGAACAGGAAGAAGCACAGAGGAAAGAACGAGAGGAAGCACAAAGGAAAGAACGAAAGGAAGCACAAAGGAAAGAACAAGAGAGAATACGTGAGGAGGAACAGAGAAGGCAGTAGGAGCAGAGCAGCAAGAATGTGAATGTCGACACTCAAATTGACCCAAGATTGCTCCAGGAATGGCAGCAATTTGATTCAATTATAAGCAATCTTGAGAGCTGAAGGGATGCCAATACATCCAAAGCGGTCGATACATAGGATACAGCATCGAAAGAGGTTCCAAGTGAAGGAACTAGCAGTGTACCCCCTACTACAGAATTAGAAATAATTCCCAAGGATCCTTCGGATCAAATCATTTTGCAGGTGGAGGATATTCCTCCATTAGATGTCTTCTATAGCCCAAAAAACAGGGCTATAATAAAGCGACAGCAGAAAAGGAGAAGGATTGATCAACCTTCCCTGTTCCCTAAACAAATAGTAACAGCCAATGTAGTTTGGAAGGAAGAATTCGATCCTTCCGATGACCTGACAAAGTTGTCCCAATATGCTGGAGCCTATTTGGCAGCCACCATGGACAAGGCATCAGAGGTGAGCAATTTGTTAAGAGAAAAGGACCATGCGATCTCTTCATTACAAACACAGCTATCGGAGGCATAGCATAAAGCAGAACAACTACAACAACAATTGTCCACACAGCAACAATTAAATAACCAACTGAACAAACAGTTGCATGAAGAGAAACAGAAGACAATTATCAGAGGCATTAGCAAAATTGAAGACAATGAATGAACAGATGGTAAAGTCAAAAGATGAGAAAATTGCTCAATTATCAGCTCAAATAGAGAAGTTCAAGAGTCTTCCCCAGCCTGTCGATTTCAGAGCAGAGGCAATACAAATTAATAAGGCACTGATAACACAAATAAAATTGTTGTGTCATAAAATTGCCCAAGTTGAACCTCTGTGTGACATAAAAACATCTATAACAGATAAATCAGTTGATGCCAGACAGGACTTAGAGCAAGCCGATGAGACCTTAACGGATTTTCTTACTTGGCAGGACACTAATGAGGGACAGGCAGCAGACTTGCCTAAAATCTTAGAATCCCATAAAGAAATTCTATTCCTGGAGTGGCAGTCCCAATTGATGAAGGCAGAGAGAGCGGTTTGTAGATGCAAATTATCTACGAACAATTTGATTAATTTGATTAACAATACTCTCTATTTATCTAACATGTTCTCTCAATGTACACCAGGTAAATTATTATCGGCCAAAACATTGGAGCAATCATGTTACCAAGAGCTAGAAAAGAATGGGAGATTGATCACAGGGATTAAGAGTTTAACTTGGGACACCTATTGGTTGTTCCTAGTAAAACCATACAGCCAGAGAGCCGCCCTCAAATGCCTAACAGATGCAATCAGGTGTATCATTCCCGATATATACGATGCCACCTATGCTGCTCAAGTCAATTCTCGTCCCAGCCGCCCTCAAGAAGTGGAACCAATGCCGGCGATATGCCAACTCAGGTCAAAAGGCAAACAGCCAGAGTGATGAATCATGCTGCCGACTACCAAATTGTTGTGGGGGGAGATATTCAAGATCGAGTTATACCAATTAAGTAGCATTTTAATTTTGTAGTTTGTTAGTGTAATTTAGTATTTATAGACCCTTCATGAATTTAGAAAGGGTCGTAAGTTTTTGTATATGACTTAAGCATGAAGTTGCACTACTGTACTTCAGGCATATTCTTTTATGAAAACTGGACCAATTATTCCAATTTTGATAATGAAGCTTTTATGTGGATGTGCACTATTGCCTTTATTTAAAAGTATTTCTGAGTCGGAAGAAGGAATTCGAATTGCGATTGACGTTGAAAATGATTTGCAGCTCATATGGTACTATTATCTATGTATGAATTCATCCTTTTTATGTGAATTGTTATTTGATCATTCTTGCTTTTATTGAATATATGCATGTGTTTTAACAGTAGTCTTTATACTTTCCACTACTGGATGTTTACAGTTTGTTATTTTTCTAATCATACATGTATCAGTATATAAAAAGAGAAGTGTAACAATGTTTTATTAATTACTTCGTTCAACTATTTGAACGAAGCAATTATTATTTAAATGAATGTCTTTGTTTATTGAATAGTGCCATCTACATTCCTATTGACGAACATAGATCATCAAACGTTGCACTTAAGAATAGAAGCTTCTCGGGATAGAATAGTCATTTGTGTTTTCGCTTATAGATTAAGTCCTCCATTTATTATCACTTATTAGAAAACCAATCACTCATCCACCCCTTTTATTCATTACTGGGAAACTGGTCCTATTATATCCAGTTGGAGCCACCATCGCAAATGGAAAAGGAGCTGTATTAAGGTCTGGACCGGCTGGTTATCCCCCAATGTTGATGCAACGATTTTCGGGGCATCAACATTTTTGGCGCTAGAAGGAGGGCCATCAACTATGAATGGCGAGTAAATCAAAACCTACAGACCATTCACAGAGTAAATCACCCTCCACCTCACCTCGGACCTCTCGTTTGCACTCTGAAATACCAGTCTAGACGAGAAGAAGAGGGATCAACTACCACTGCTCAACCCCATCATACTTCAGAACGTTTAAGTCCGGAGTCCCCTGAAGTTCAGTCTATCATCCAAAAACTTCAAGGCTTCTCCATATCACCTCAGAGATCTGAAGTATCTCAAGGTAGTGAGACTTCGCAATT